>PVIH01006713.1:0-108011 GCA_004025045.1 Sigmodon hispidus
AGAGGTTAAGAGCACTGACTGTTCTTCCAGAGGACCTGAGTTCAATTCCCAGCAAAACCACATGGTGGCTCACAACCATCTATGATGAGGTCTGGTGCCCTCTTCTGTAAAACTGTATGCATAATAAATAAATAAATCTAAAAAAAAAAAAAAAAAAAAAAAAAAAAAAAAAAAAAAAAAAAAAAAAAAAAAAAAAAAAAAAAAAAAAAAAAAAAAAAAAAAAAAAAAAAAAAAACACCAATTTGATGGATCCTTAGTGTAGTACTGCACTTCTTTAATCCCAGAACTCAGAAGGCAGAGGCAGGCAGATTTTGTGAGTTGAAGGCCAGCCTGGTCTACATAAGAAATTCCAGGTCAGCCAGAGCTACACAGCACGATGTTGCCTCAAAAAAACAAAACGAACTGGGCATAGTGGCATAGTCCTTTAGTCCCGAGCATTCAGGAGCCATTTGCAAGAGGAATCTCTGCAAGTTTGAATCTAGCCTGTTCTGCACAGTGAGTTCCAAAATAACCAGAACTACACAGTGAGACTCTTTCTTTAAAAAAATTAAAAAGCAACTGTGATAAATATTAGAAAGGCTATTATTAGCATAAAACATTCCTTTAATGAAGTGAACCACAAGTTTATTTTAATGAATGTTATGGAAGTATTTAATGGATATAAAGATTTACATTCAAGAAACCAAAAAGTGAATAAAAACTGAAATTAGCAGAGAATATCTTGTATAATAGTAAAATAAGCATTCCCAGTACAAGTGAATGACAATGTGTGATGTAGTGTTGTTTATACTGAGAAACTATTCTGTAGTCTCCATTGGGTCTTGATAAGCAAAACACGTACATCCTAGTAGACACATGTATTTAAATAAATATATTATAAGAATGCAAAATCATATTTATCCATCATAATGCTTGGGAATATGGTTGGGTAGATTCATTGATTGTAATCTACAATCCTAATAACCAGAGAGTTTTACAAATCAAGGGATCGTCCATATCCCATATGACTCCCTAATGTCCAACTCTGTTTCACATATAAACACAAGACATTTTCTAAAAGAAATATCTCAAATTATGTGACAGTTTTAACACCTGCACCAGATCTGGAGCAATAGCTCAGTGGTTAAAAGCACTGGCTGTTCCAGAGGACTTAATTCCAGAGGTTCAATCTCTAGCACTCACATGGCAGCTCACAACTGTTTGTAACTCCGTTTCCAGGGCACCCAATGGCCTCTTCTGGCCTCTGTGGGCACCAGGCATACAAGTGGTGCATGAACATACCCAAAATCAAAACACCCACACATAAAGTAAAAATAGCCAGGCAGTGGTGGTGTATGCTTTTAATCCCTTCACTCAGGAGGCAGAGGCAGACATATCTCTGTGAGGTCAACAGTGAGGTACAGAACAGCTGGAGCTACATAGTGAGACCCTGTCTCAAGGAGGGGAAAGCAATGGGTGATGATGACATATACACAATGGCTTTGTTTCTCTTGGTAAATATCAATTTCACTTTGCAAGCCTCACCTGCAGGTAGCCCTGTGCTGACAGGAATGGGTGGAGGGTGGCAGGAACTAAACTCTGCCTACAATCTCTTCATTTGTGTGGACGGGCTTTGCTTGGTGTGGTGGTTATTATATTCAGAAGTGCAGGCAGGAGCTGCTGAGGGGCATGTGAGGTATCAGCTGTCCATCTTTCTCTCCCCTCTGCTCCATGAGCCTCAGTCCTCAGCAGAAGTGGGGACCAGACATCAACCTTGGATAGTCTCAAAGGGAGCTGTGATCTTTCCACTGTTGGGTTCATGCGCAGCCTTCTTTTGCAATTTTATTAATGAATAACAAAGGAAAAAGAAGAGGGGAAAGAGGAAAGGAGAAGAAGGAGATATTTTAAAAAGAAAAAAAAACACTAGTAAGACAGAGGGGTGTGTTTGTGTGCTTAAAGAAAGGAAGGATTGCACTCAAGTGATAAGTACTGGGTCACTTGGTGGGCAAGGCATGCTTGGGAGAGAAATAGAGGCCTTTTATTTTAAAACGCAATTTAATAAGTCTAATTCTAGGTATATACTCAAAGAAAAGCCATATCCATACAAACATTTGTACACAAATGCTCATGCCCACCTTGCTCATAAGGCAAAAAGTAGAACTAACTTAAATATTTAAGTGATGAATGCATGAATAAACTAGGATTTACCTATATAGTACAATATGAACTGGCAATAAAAAAATTACATGGTACTGTCACATAATAAGCATGATCCTTCAAAACATCGTGCTAAGTGAAAGAAGCTAGCCACAAGGACCACATAGGGTATGACTCCATTGTATGAGACCTTCAAAACAGATACAAAGTGGATCAGATGTTCTCAGGACTGAGAGAGCGAGGGCATTGCAGTCTGGGTAGGTGGTTGGTGAGGACAGTGTTGTTTTTTTTTGGGGGGGGGTACATAAAGAAGTGTTCCCAAGTCAATTGTGGTGATAATTGCACAGATCTGTAAGCCAGAAAAAAGCAAGCAAACTACAGACTGTAACTGGGTCAATTGCCTATCTTGTTGCTAAAAGTTTGCAAAGCACATTTTGCTTTTATACTAATAAAATTGGTGATTTTATATGTTAATGAATATTTCATGATATGGATTTTTAGTCTATTCATGCCCTCTCAACTTCCAAGCAATTATAATTAAGACTCTACCCCTGTCCAGTCCTCTGACAACTGCTCTTATGAATAGGTAAATTTTCTAACAGAAGTGCGAGGAAACACAATGTGGGTCTGGCAAAAAAAAAAAAAAAGAGGAAGAGGAGGAAATAAAAGTATATATCAATGAACAAAATTGAGAATTCAGAACTCATTGTATAGTATCATAAGCTTTTTACAATTCTACAGTGAGGATGCTTTCCTTTGAATGGCATTGGAATAGTTAGTAACTTGGGGCAGAAACAAAATTAGACCCATATCTTGAGAACATACCACAAAAGGAACCTCCAGATGAATTGAAATGTTAAAAGCACATCAAATAAAATCAAGACTAAGAATGTCATGTTTGTCAGAGCTGTGAAGGATATGCTACTTCTCAACTCTAAAGGCAATTGAATAGTATTACTCAAGTCAGACATCCTTATACTTAAAAATCTCATTTCTATCCCTTAAAAACAAAAATTAAGATAAAAGCTCTAGACTAAGCATTTATCAGATGTATAATTAACAGAAAAGATTCATCTACTTGTCTGTGGATTGGTTTTTTTGTTTTTTGTTTTGTTTGTTTGTTTGTTTTTAAATAAAAGGTGGGGAGAGTCTAGTGAGTAAATAGAGAAAATGAGCAGAGAATTTGTGTCAGGAGAATCAGTCCTAAGCAGAAACATATACAAAGATTCATAACTGCTGCAATCAAAAAAAAAATGTGAATAAAATGGCTGATCTCTACAAAGGCTCTCCCAGGTTAACCTGCAGGCTTGCTTTATGTATTGAACTTGCTTTGGAGAACCAGTCTGAATTCTTTTCTTTTCCCAGAACTGGATTAGTGATCAAATACAGCAAACTCGTGGTCTATGCCAGGTTCAAATGACTGCCACTCAACCTACCCCCTTGTCTTACAAAAACAAACAAACAAAAAACCCGTAAAATAAACACCTGGTCCCAGTCTCCTTCCTCCTTGTCTTCCCTCCCTCCTCCTTCCTCTTGCCCCCTCCTCCACAAACGTAGATGCTTAAATTTTCTGACCCTTGAGTTACCGGATGGCTCATGATTCCCTGAGACACCTTTTAACAAACCTGTTTAATGACTGAAATGATAGCAACGTGGGCACTGGCACTTGCCCCGCCCCCTCAGCCTCATTCCTCAGCCCTGCTCTCTCCTGTCCACACCCCTCCAGCCCTCCTTCTCACTGCAGGCCTGACTCTCTGATACCAAAGCCCCTTGTTATTCCTGTCATATACCCCCTCCTTTTAAAGAAAGCTAGTAGTTGTTTGGCTTATCACGTGATGCTTTAGGACTATTATTTAAAAGTAAAAACTAAGAGTTTTTGACAGTAATTCACATGTACAATTTTATATCACTAATGGAAGAGGAAAACTAGCAAGGTCCATAAAATTGTGCATTCTTTTTATTGTTTCAGTGTGTGTGTGTGTGTGTGTGTGTGTGTGTGTGTGAATGACATTCAAATAGTTACTTTCTTGTTCTCTCTGTGTGTTCCCCTTCCCCAACTTTTATTTAGAAGACTTGCTTAGGGGCAGATCGTTGACTTCAGGTTTCTGACTCAGTGGGTCTACAGTACAGCCCAAGAGCCTTCAGCTTGAACAAAACTTCCAAGCTATTCTGAGTAGAGGAGCATTTTTGGAGAGCCATTGCCTGTGCATTCCTGGGAATGCTAGGAACAGTTTGCCCAAGTTCCTCTTGGGGTTTGGCCCTGTGGTCTCCCTCTATCCTTCCACCAAAATCTCCTCTGTTTGACTTGAGTTAGTTTTTCTTTTCGACCTAAAAGCTTGCCTAGAACACAGTGAGGAAGATCTTAGGTAGCTTGGAGCAGTGCATGCTATAGCCCAGTGCTGCTAATTCAGAAAGGTTGCAAGCTCTAGGCCACCTACATAAAAATACCAGATTACAACTCCAACAAGCAAAACCATTTCTTGAAAAATAAAAAAGTACAGCTGGGTATAGAAGTTCTCAATCCTAACACCTGAGAGACAGGAAAAGGGAGATCTCCATAGATTCCACACCAGCCAGGGCTAAAATTTAACATCTCCAACTTTATTCCACTCCTGGGAACCCAGGGGCACAAGTTGGACAGGACCTTCCAGCATCTTTTGCTAAGTTCCACCATTTACTCTTTCCTTGATAAAAAGGCCAACAAAGCATTCTCATAGGGATTCAGATTTGGGTCTTGATACCACCCAAAGCCACATATGACCTAAATAAGATGAAAATCTACTTCTGTCACAGAGAACAGTTCCAAAGTGGATGGGTGGCCTTATACTGGCAAGCTAACTCCACTTTCAGATGTCACCTCAGAATGCAAGCAGTCATACAGCTAGCTCACTCTCTCTCTCTCCTCTCTCTCTCTCCAGGAAGATAAAACACCATGTCTAGATTCTAGTTAACATGATGGGGAAAGTCAGGGGTAGAAAAGGCATTCCTTTCTCTAAAACCAGAATCTGAAAGGCACATAGGTCATAGTCTAAACATTTCTCTTTGCCATCATTTTAAATCCATGTGTAAGTTAACTGGAAGACATTCTTGGAAATAGAGTCAAGTTGGCCAGTCATGTGCCTGGCTCTATTGTCAGAATCTATAGCCAAGGAAAAGGAAAGAGACTGGATCTTGGCATTGAGCAACCCCTACCACGCAGGCTGCATACAGTGCCCTGCAAACTGCTGATTGCACAATGTCCTTTCGGGTCAATGAGCACAGAGCCGCGCTGGTTCAATAGCTGTCTAATATTTCATTGTGCAGTTCTAACACAGTATCGTTCACTGGCTGACCTGCAGGTTAGGTCCACTTTCGGTCTTTCTTCAACAAACAAGCTTGTTCATGGGGTCTGGCTTCCTAGAATTTTGTTTTTGTAGGAAAAGCTGACTCTAAAATGAGTCAAAGGATGTGTGCATTTTTTTTTTATTTTTCTCAAATTTGCCAAATTACTCTTCCTAAATCCCCTATAGAAGAGCAAATTAGTTATACGTTCATCAGCAAGAAATGAGAGGCCTCATTTCTTCATCCTGCCATAAACTTTTGGCCCATGTGAATGTGTGAAACATTCTACCTGTTACTTACATACAGCCGAACTCCTATGTGAGTGTTGAGGATTCTGCCCTATCTTCATTGGTGACTAGCTTTTCTTTTTTTGTGTTATGCTAATTCATATCTACAAACCACTGGGAACCCAGCAGGAAACAGAACTCATCCCTGGGTTATTTACAAGAAGGAACTGCAACAGAAATTATTTACAGTGCTGTGAGCAAGACAAGGGTGTCCAGAGATGGTGTGTGGTATTTTGATTGTGTTCTGACAAATAGAGTTTGCTTGGAGTCAGAGGGTGGAGCTAGCCACGCCTGACAAATTAACCATAGAGATTGGAGGACTGGAGACAGAGAGGAGACAGGAAATAGTAAGGCTGGGCAGAGAGGATCTCGGCCTTTCTGGACAGAACAATGGCGAAAAGTAGGAGATAACTGGTGGCCGGCTGGTCTCGGCTCCTCTGCTCTTTCTGCTTCTTACTGCAATATCTGACTCCCAAATTTTTTTTTTATTGATAAGATTAATTAGATTAATGCTTCACAGAGAAACAGTAGGAGGCTAGTACTGCCTGTGAGGAACAATGGGCAAGATGGAAAACTCATTTTACCCTACGAAACTAGGAGAACTGGAAGTATGGAGGAAGTCATCCTTATGAGCCTTAACTCCAGCTGGGGGCACATCTCCCAGTCGAAGTACAGCCAGCTGTGCTCAACCCTTCAGTGTCCTGCTGGCTCTCCCAGTGGATTGAACCCAGAGAGGAGCCAGTTCAAGAGAGTGCCAGGAGAGGATGCGGGCGTCACACTTCGAGGCAGCCTCCCAGACACAGATGCAGCAAAGAGAGCCAGGAAGAGGCTGAAGAGCACATTTCTTCCCTTTTTTTTTTTTTAGGTGTGTGCGCTTGCGCACTCGCATGTGCATGTGTGTGACACTGTGATATAAAAGAAAATATGTATGTATTTTCATCCCCAGGAAACATAGCTCCTCCTCTGGTGGTTTGAATGAGAATGGTCCCAATGCTTGACCTTCTGTTGGTGGAACTGTTTAGGAAAGATTAGGAGGTGGGGCCTTATTCAAAGATGTGTTCTTCCACCAACTGGAGACTAAGGGTTTAAATATAGGAGACTATGAGGGCCATTTTCATTCATTCAGATTGCCACGCCTGGGCTGGCTTTGGTGGCTATTGAATGTTCAGCCCCCCTAAGCTCCTGAGATATATTCACTTGAAATGAGAAAAATCTCAATACACCCAAGGACCTACCACCCGCACCCCGCCACCCCACCCCCACCACCGGCCACTGCCACCTTTTAGACATACACAGACAAGATTTGAAATAGCCTTATCAAGAAAGAGACTCTCCACAAGGGGGGGCGGGGGAGTACTTTTAAAGTTACATTGTTGGAGGAATGATTAAGAAAAACATTGGTATACTCATTTTTATCTAAAGAATGTTTCTTTCAAAACTGAGATTACAAGGTAGTTAATGAGTTTATCAATTTTACAGATAAGGAAGGAATGCTGAGAAACTAAATCAATAAAGGTCACACTGTTACCTTGATCCCAAGCAGAGAGGCCTCACAGCAGAGATTTCCCAAGAACCTATGTGTCCCTTCCTTCTGCTATCAGAGGATCGGATTTTCACTTGCAGAGCAAATGTGTTTAACAGGAGTCCAGGAGCTTGAGGCAGACCTCCAAGGAAAATATGAGAAAAGTTCCCTACATGCAACTGTCAACAGAGTGGACCCAGGACAAGGAACTTGGTACAAACCAGAATGTATGAGGTCTCTTCTCTTAAAAAAAAAAAAAAAAAAAAAAAAGTGTGGCTGGAGGGGGGCGGAGCTTAAGACAGAATGACTATCTCATTTTGCTTTGGGTAGATTTAATAAAAACAAACAACAACAAAAACTGTCTGTCTCTATCAGAAGCAATGGAAGCAGCCTGGAGGCAAGTCACACAGAGTCAGAGAGAGAGACCATAAAAGGAATGGCTAAATTGCCTCAACTAAACCTACATTTCTTCTGGCCGTTGACTCGTGGTTTTCTTATATTGTAGGACAGCCTCAGCCACAATGAGGATGAAAAACTGAACTTCATTTCTGCTCCAGCACAAGGAAGGGGATAGCAGAGGGGAATTGTGAATGTGTATTATTGACATGAGCCCCACTATGTCAAGGACCACAATGCTTCAAACCCATGGGAAAGGCAACGCCTCCCCTGGGGTCAGAGGAACGGCTAAACCTTCACCTGGTCCCTGTACTAAGCTGAGAACCATTGACCTTTGGCTAAACCCAGAGTGTGTATAAAGTGTCAACTCTAGTTTCCTCCACTGGGATGACTGAGATTTGAGAGTGCTCCCTACGGAGATCTCCTGCCAAGATTTATTAATTGCCTTGCACTGAATTCCAGGCTGATGTTGGCAAATCACCATCAGAGCACACAGTTACCCCATCCCAGCTTTCTGTATGTGTGTTCAATATTTCTGCATTCCCCTGTTGCCCAGTCAGGCCGATCACTGAGCTGTGCAGGTAGTGGTAAGAAATATAAGCCCCATGGTCTGTCACATTCTTCTTAGCTTTGCCCAGCTATTTTTTTACCTTATTAATATTTATTTATTTATATTTATTGTGTGGATATTCTTACATGTCTCTGCTCCACATGCATGCAGTACTTACAAAGGCCAGAAGAGGGCAGTGACTTCCCTGGAAGTGGAATAAGGGACAAAGGAGCAGTGTGGGTACTAAGATCTGAACTTGGGTCCTCTGGAAGAGCAAATCCTGAGAGGTCTCTCCACCCTCCAATTCTTTTTCTAAAGATTACACTCTTGCTTCCTTGCTTGCTATTAGTTAAACTCTCACTAGTTACTTTTTTTTTTTTTTTTTTTTACGGTACTCCACCTGAAACCTTTTTATCAAGATTACAAGTACCAAACTGCTGCTGAGGTTGAGGCCAGAGAAAACTGGAGACCTCCCCATAACTACATGGTCCTGATCTACTCTGATATGTTTATAAAAAGTACTCTTTGAAGGGTTGAGGAAATACTCATCAGCCTTGTCTTGTGGACAGTGCTGGACACTCACACAACAAGGTTCAGAGTCATCCTGTCCTTTATTTGCATCCAGCATGGAATCAAGTAGCATTTATAAAATGGACTTTCCCAGACAAGGTCAGCCTGCAACTGGGGACTTACAGCACAACACCCAAAAGAGAGAAATAATCCTCCCCCTTATTAGCCTTTTCTCTCCTGAGCTTCTTTTACTGTCTGTAATATCCCAACCCACAAAACTTGAGAGACTGAGTTGAAAGTTACCTCCCACTCAGCTGGGTATAGTGTTCCAAGCCCTTAATTCTTGCCACTCAGGAGGCAGAGACAGATGAATCTCTGAGTTAGAGGCCATGCTGGTCTACAGAACCAGTTCCAGAACAGCCATGGCTACAGAAGAAATCTTACCTTGAAAGAAAAAAAAATTACATACACACACACACACATACACACACACACACACACACACACACACAATCTCCCTTCTCTAGTCTTGGCCAAAACCAAAAGTCTCATTCTCTGCTTAGTTGGTACACAGTCTCATTTTTGGTCCCACAACTCCAAGAAAAGAAAAGATGCAGGTAATAATTTATAGGCAAATTTAATTTAGTTTTTCTAAGCCTTTTTTAATTTGTTCCAAGAAACTTAAGTACAAGAAATATCTTTTCTTTTTTTCTAGGTCAAATTAAATCTGATCGAGTTCTCATTCCCTACAAGAACTGACAGCAATTTACCATCCATCATTGGAGAGTTTTCTATGCTGGGAAGAGCCAAAGACATTTCCCAATCTTGCCCCTGATTCCTGGTAGAGAAATGCTGTGGTCTCTTGTAATGAGGGCTGCTTCCTTGGTTAACATCGTGGGAGCTTACAGTCTCACACCCAGGAAGCCAAATGGCTCTAGGATCAATCAATCACCGTTACCACATCACAAACCACACTGGGTGGAATTTTGGCTCCTCCTCTAGTTATATTGCTGGCTAAATGAACACAGGATGTTCCAGTGATTGGGAACTGGTGGAAAGGAGCACTTCGCTTGCATGGCAATTTTAACATTTGTGTCAATACAATGGCTACTTTGTTTTACGAGCTTATTGTGTAAATTTGTTAAAAAAAAAAAAACAAAAAACTCTCCTAATACACAAGTCCTCCAAGGTATGAGGAAATAGAATATAGGGATTTTTTTTTCAAGTAACTAAGAATAGGAAACCATTTTAAAAGTTGCCACTTTAATTGGATGTCCTCCACTGTACTAAAAGTCTAAGGACCTTCCCAGACTCGTGGTGTCACTACCTGAATGCTCTCCTATTGGGTGCTAAGCTAAGATGTTCAAACTCATCAGTTTATTCTTTTATGACTTGAGCATCTGTGTTGTACCTGAGAAATCTTTGTTCCCAAGATTATAGATTTTAAAATACATTTTGTTTTAGAGGTTTAGTAGCTGAAATGCATTTTTAAATTATAATTTGCTTTTATTTTACGCGAATGGGTGTTTTGCTTGCATGTATGTCTGGTACTCACAGTAGACAGAAAAGGATGTCAATTTCCCTGAAATAGGAGTTACAGGTAGCTGTGAGCTGCTTCCTGGGTGCTAGGAATCAATACAGGGTCCTCTGGAAGAGCAGCCAGTGCATTTTACAGCTGACAATCTCCCCCAACTTATGGTCTACGATACATTTTTAGTTAAGTTTTGTGTGTGGTGTAAAATACAATTGAAGTAAATTTGCTAAAATGTAAATAGCCAAGTAGGCTCAGTACCATTTTTTGAAAAATAAAAAACTTAGCTCTACTATAGAGAATTGTCTTTGTATGTTTGCCAAAAGTCAATTGCCTTGGGCTGGAGAGATGGCTCAGCATATAAGAGCACTGGCTGTACAATTGGGAGGGCTGTACTTTAGAGCCCAGAACTGAGGGATATGGCTACCTATTCTGGCCTCTGTGTGTACACAGGCACATAACTACATCTGTGCATGTTTGGGGTCTCGCTCTCTCTCCTGATCTCCTTCCGTCCTGCATATCTGATCTTGTGGCTTACTCATTCACCCTTGCCTTTTCTTGTACGACCAGGGCACATCTCTATTCCTTTCTTCTAGCATCTAGTAGTTATCACTCTTCCCATGGCTAGGCCTGCTCATGGTGCCAATAATAACAATCTATTATTATTTTCTTCTAGCAACATGCCTTCTCAGCTACCAAGAGCTGATGCTCGAGGTCTCTAAGATGGCGGCTAGCTGAATGGCTCTTCACTCACACCTCCCACTATGTGTGACCCTGAGTCCTAGCTTCCCCCAAAGATGAACCTGGCGCCTCAACTCTTCACTTTTTAAATAATAAATAAAAGGGAGGAATGTTAGCATTTCCAGCATTTCTAGCTGTCTCCAGAGTCCTACAGTCACTCAGGCACTGTCAGTGCTCAGGCATTGTACTAGTCAGCACAGGGTCCTATGGCCACACATGCATTGCCAGTACTCAGGAAAATACCTAGACACCTAGAGTTAGTCTGTTCACATGCAATCTATGCATGGGTGCTAAATCCTCCTTATTAAAGACAAAACCTCTCTCTCTCTCTTTCCATGAGACCACTCTGTACCTGCTTTCTCTCTTCTCCTCTCCCTCTCCACCCAATAAAACTTTCCATGTGAGCACTGTCTGCGTGGTCTCTCTCTCTCTCTCTCTCTCTCTCTCTCTCTCTCTCTCTCAACTGCATGACTGTCGCATGCTGGTTTTTGGGGGTTTGTTTTGTTTTGTTTTTTTTTAAACTTTATTTATTATTTATTTATTTGCCTTGGTGTTTGCCTGGAACTGGAACTACAGACAGTTGTTAGCTGCCATGTGGGTGCTGGGAATCGAACCCGGGTCCTCTGGAAGAGCAGACGGTGCTCTTAACCGCTGAGCCATCTCTCCAGCCCCTTGTTTTGTTTTTTTAATACAAGTGGAAAGTAACCTTATTTATTGGTTCACTTACTCCAAGGACTGACTACCTTCTGCCCCCATTCTCTCCCTAGAAGTTGCTATATAATCCAGGATTACCTCAAATTCTTATAAGATAGGCTGGCCTTGAACTCATAGCAATGCTCCTGCTTCAGTCTCTTAAGAGCTGGGATAGGGCTGGAGAGATGGCTCAGCGTTTAAGAGCACTGACTGTTTTTCCGGAGGAACTGAGTTCAATTCCCAGCATCCACATGGAAGCTAACAACTGTTTGTAATTCCAAGATCTGACACCCTTACACAGTTATACATGCAGGCAGGCAAAACACCAATTAACATAATAAATAAATATAAGTAAAAATTTTTTTAAAAAAAAGAGCTGGAATATAGGCATGCACTACCATATCAGTATTTTGTCATTAACTAAAATACTTTAATCTACATCTCCTTAATATATCCCTTACCAAATCAGTAAATGACTGGGCTATCAATATGAGAAATACAACTAAGAACAAAATGACAGAGTCTTGTTAGGTCCAAAACTCTTTTTCCCAAAGTCTGTCATTTAGACAAAAACCAGCAATCCCTCAGGACTTGAAGATAGTTCCTCCTAACGTCATTCTCCTTATCTCTGGCCAAAGGGATGTGTGGCTCTTCCAGTAACCTACGCCTGTGTTGCCTATTGGTATTTCAAGGTCTGTGATAGCCTCTAGGATGTGAGCCTTGCTTCCCACTGGAGAAGGACAAGCAGTCCCACACTCAACTCCAACCTCAGGCCTTCTCAGGTAGACCTTGAGTAGTAAAGAACTGAATCTCCCTTTCCACACTAGCGTCACGGTTTCCCAGTATTCACCGAGTTCAAGTCACATCCTGTCTCTCCAGCACGTTGCAGCCTCACCTCTCACCCCTTCAAATAGTGATCATGCATGACCCCTCACTGCCTACTCATGGGTCGTGACTCCCTGTTACAGAGTCTTCCTGGCTGGATCCTCAGCCCCCACAGTAAACCCCCAGCCCCTTAGCTCCCTGCCTTTCCCCAGTTTCTCTGATCCCTTCATGACCTCAGCCACGTTGGCCGAGGTCCTCTCAGCTCTACCCTCCCTGGGCTCATGGGTCCCCTCTGGCTTCTTTCTCCTCTCACATCATCTGTCCTGTCACGGTCCAGTTCAGTCAACTGGTCAGGTTCAGTCTGGACCCTTCTAGATACATCTGTCCGTGTTCTCCCTCATGTCTGCAATATACCACAGTGCAACCCATATCTAAGAGAGTCATGTCTTCATTTCTTTCCTTCGAGTCCAGTTTTTAAATGGTCTTTTAAAGGGCCTGAAAGATGACTCAGCAGTTAGAAGCACTGGACTTGGCTTCAATTCCCAGCACCTGCATGGCAGGTCACAACCATCTGTAACTCCAGTCCCTCATCTGCCCTCTGTGGGCACCAGACACTCAAACATACATGCAGGAAAAACTTTATAATTAAATTTATAAAAAAGTAAAAACTCATCAGGCCTGGTGGGGTAGCTCTATAATATAATCCTAGCTACTTGGACAGTGAGGCAAGAGGTCAAAATTCAAGGCCTGCTTAGGTTACAGTTAGCTCAAAGCAAAGTGAGAAAGCTTATGTGAGACCATTTCAAAAATAAGAAAGCTAAAAAGTGGGTTAGAGCTGCAGCTCCAGAGTGGAGGGCAGCATTCTGAGGTCCCAAATCCAAACTTCATTGCCACTATAAAGAAAAAAAGAAGTAAAATCTCCTCCTGGCTTCCGAGTGCAACATAAACAGACAACAGGCATGATTTGCTCTCAGGTCATAGTTTGCTGACCTTAAATTTAGACCATCTAGATTTAATAAGGCAGTTGATATAGTTAAAGGTAAATATACTATATGTCTACTTTTTCCTTTTTTACTTTCAATTTAGATAAATATTAGTTATGACCAGACTTATTTTCTTTCCTTATTTATCTACTATGCCTCTTCAATTTTAGTGTTTTGGGGATTTTATAGTGAACCTCTTTTGCCTATAACACTTTATTTTAAAATGATACACTGTTTCACAGACAGTATAAAAAAACCTGTCAAACATTTCCATTCACTTTTCCACCTTTACTATGGCAAGACACTTTCTTTTTATAACTTTAAAGTGTTCTTATTTAAAGACAAAAATCATATGTATTTCTCACAGAATCATCATTTCTGAAGCTCTTTAGTCTGTCATTTTAAAAATTTCTTTGTAGAAGCCTGGAGAGATGGCCCAGTGGTTATGAGCACAGACTTCTCTTCCAGAGGACTGGGGTTAGATTCCCAGCGCCACATGGTCCAACATAGCCATCCTTAACTTCAGGTCCAAGGGCTCTGACAACGCCCTCTTCTGACCTCTGCAGGCATCAGCCATGCAAAAGGCCCACGATAATACATGCAGGCAAAATACCCATACCCATCAAGATGTTAAAAATTTCTTTGTGTAGATCCACATTTTCTTTCTATCCAAAGGGCTTCCATTATTATATCTTGTACTGTAGATGTGAAGGTTAAAAATCCTTTCAGCTTTTATATGTCTGAAAAAACTTTGGAGGGCCAGTGACATGGCTCGGGGTAAAAGCAGTTGCTTGTCAAACCTGACAGCCTGAGTTTGAACCCCAGAACCCACATGATGGAAGAAGACAACCAATTCCTGAAAGTTGTCCTCTGAACCACAGACAGACAGACAGGCACACACACACACACACACACACACACACACACACACACACGCACGCACGCACGCACGCACGCACGCACGCACGCACGCACGCACGCACGCACGCACATTCACAGTCCCACACACAAACATACCATACAGGAAGAGAAAGAAAGGAGAGGAAATAAGAAGAAACAAAGAGAGAAAAGGAAACTACTGGGTTATGGAAGTCATTGGAGTCACAGCGCTGACCCTGGCTGCCCTCCCAGGCCAAGTCCAACAGGACAATTAAACAAACAGGTAACAGCGAAAAGCGATAGTCTACACTGGGAAGAGGGAAAGAGGTGCAGTGATCTGCCCCTCTGCAAGCCCATCTTTCAGTCCTTACTTTAAGTTCAGGTCTAAATAGAGGGCAAAGGGTCCACATAGCTAACCAGTCCCTGTCAAAGTGTGTCCTGTCTATCATCAGCTGGGTCCATCTCCCCGGCATGGAGGTTTCACAAGCTGTCAGGGCTATGGGGCATCTCTTTCTGGAAAACAAGTTCCATCATCTCAAAAAAAAGTGTTGTGAGATAAATCCAAACAAAGAGAAGAAATCTGAATGCTATAGAGAAGGGCACAGTATCCATTAAAATATCTTCATCCTTGGCAAAGCTTGATGGGGAACACCCTCAATCACAGAATTTGGGGGATAGAGACAGATGGGTCAGACTGAGTCCAAGGCTAGCCAGGGATACACAGAGAAATACCCAAGGAGAGGAGAGAGGGAGGAAAAAGGGGGAGAGAGAGAGGGAGAGAGGGAGGGAAGGAGGGAGGGAGAGAGAGAGAGGAAGAGGAAGAAACAGAAAACAAAAGAGAGAAAGTACCTTTGTTATTCCTGCCAGGGTAGTCACAGAGCCATCTTTTCAACTTTATATGCCTGGGCTTGTCATCAAGGGCATTAGGAGATGATTCTTTATAAGAAAGAACTCAGGTTAAAGTGGAAAAATTATAGAAACATTTATTTTTATTGAGTTTTTATCGAAACATTTATACATATTGATTAAAGTGACATGGTATAGGAACACAACACACATGGATTTCCAATCTGTCTCTCCCTTAGCACAGTGCGTCTTCTCATGCCCAGGAGCGTTCTTTAAGCTCCCAGACACTCTGCTCACAGCCTTACATGTCAATAAAGTTTTCAGGCGTCCAACTCCTAGAATTCTAGCATTGGAAGGATGTGGAAAATGATCTAGTTCAACCTTCAGTTAAATTTAGATGCTTCTTCCACAGCACACATGACAGATGGTCACCTAGCCTCAGATTGATATTTCTAGCAACGGAAAAACTCAAAATCCATGTGGCAGATGCTTCAAGTTTGGACACTTCCAGTGATTTCAAATTTACAACATGTGCAAAAATTAGCCTCTGAGATGCCTGTTGGCTGCTTCTAGATTTACTCAGAGGGCAAGCACATCTATTCCTTCTCAAACCTACCCTCAAACCTACCTGCCTGCCTTTCTAATCACCCTCGAACCTTGCTAGAGAAAAAATTGTGAGCATTGATCCTTCTTCCCCTGGGCTGAAAGAGTTCTCTGTTCTGAAAATGAACCAATCAGTAGTGCAACTTCTGTTTTATCTTTTAAGAGAATTCTCTTGTTAGGTAACCTAGGCTGACCTCTGGCAGTTCTCTTGTCTTATTTTCTGAGTCCAGAGTTTACAGGGATATCACTATGCCTGGCTTGATTTCTCTCTTGATTTGCCTTATTTCAAAAAGTATATGTCTCTCAGCATCAAGCTATCAATAAAATCAATGAAATAGTATTTCTGGTGGGTTGTTAAAATGGTAAAAGTATGTGTCTATAAAATCATTGACTAAGAAGGTTGGTTACATGTTGTTGTTGGTAATGGTCAGGGAAAAAAGCTGAATAAAGGAGATTAGATTCAGGAATCTCATTATAAAAAGGGGGGATATAGAAATAGTATAAAAGGGTAGATAAATCTACTTTTAAGCCAAAAAAGCAACTACTAGTCTGAAATACTTTACATTGGTATGGATTTTCATATATTGATACAAATTTGAGGTTATTTTTGTTATGCTGTATGTGTGTTTCTACTCATTTGGGATACTGTGCTTAAGCAGCTCATTTAAAATATAAGGTATAGTTGAAAATACAGGTTAATAATTAGTCATCTATAATACTTATCCTTATCTATGAAACATATTCATGTTAGTTAGGGCTTCTAGGTATACAGAGATATATTTCAGATAGATAATCTTCAAACACTTCAAAGATCTACAGAATATAGCATTCAAAATGTTTTAATAACTTAGACTTGTGATAGTGAGACATCTCTGTTCCTAGCAACACCAATCTATTTCAGAGAAGATGATGGACACTGAAGAAACTCCATATGGACTTTGTTTTCTTTATGGTAAAAGATGGTCATGTGCCAGGTGGGAGGGGCATTTGTTGTATAAGGTTTCTGGCCTGGACCTTTAGGCCTAGCCCAGAGGTTTGGATCTACCCTCAGCCCCACTTAGCCTCAAATAATCGCACAAAGGCTTGTATTAATTTTATGCTGATTGACCTAGGGCCCAGGCATATTGATAGCTAGCTCTTGCTCTTAAACTAACCTATGATTTTTATCTTGTTCAGCCATGTGGCTTGGTACCTTTTCTCAGAGCAGCATAGTTGTCCTCTGCATCTGTTGGCCTCTGTGCTGGTCTCTCTGACATCTCTGTGGCATCTCTCTCTGTTCTTTCATTCCCAAAGTTTTCTTAGTATGGTAGCCCCACCTATACTTCCTGTCTGCCTTTGGCGAATCAGCATTTTTATTAAACCAGTAGGTGGGACAATTATTTACAATGCAACAACATAATCCCACTACAGATAGGGGAAACGGGAGCATATGGGACAAAACTGCCCCTGCCTCAATTACTGACAGTTACTGTCCAAACTGAACTGACAAGATGTAAAAAAAGTGACTACTTAACTTTGCCAAGACAAGGTGGGACAGTCTTTCAGAATCCCTGCTTCACAGGACAGTCTGTCAGACACTCTAGGCTGATAGGTCAAAGACTGATACCCCAACTTTGCAGAGGAAATTTGGGTGACTGTTCAGACAGCCTGATGTCCCTGTCATTAGGTAACATTTCATCCTTCTGGAGTCTTTGATGGAGTTAAAGACTAACTAGTTATAATTATAATTTTCTTTGATTATAATAGAAATAGAATTATTATATAATAGAAAGTAAACTAGATACAAGACTTTAGACTCACCTAGATAAGATAATTAAGTCTTTTCTCTAATTCTGCAAATGCAAATGGATTGGATATTGTTACCGTAATTCTTACTTAATAATTGTTTTTGTTGTATATAGTCTTACTTTATTAAACTTAAAACCTTCCTTTTTAATTAGACAAGAAGGGGAAATGTTATGGAGCAATACTTTTCTACACAATGAATATGTAATATTCTCATGGTTAATAAAAAGCTGACAAGCAGTAGCTGGGCAGGAAGTTAGGCAGGAAAGCTAAACTAAGAATGTTAGGAAGAAGGAGGGTGGAGTCAGAGAGAGAGGTCAGCCAGCTGTCCAGAGAGCAAGACATGCTAGAGGACAGATAAAGCCAAGAGCCACATGGCAATACATAGATTAATAGAAATGGGTTAATTTAAATGTAATAATTAGCTAGTAATAAGCCTGAGCTATTGACCAATCATTTACGAACCATATCCAGCCTCTGAGTCAATTAGTCATTTGGGTGCTGGGCAATGGGGACAGGAAATGTTTCTTTACAACAAAGTCTCCATACAATTAGTAGGCTTGGAGGGAATATTTGCACACTATGACAAAGCATATGTATAAACTGTGTAAACTGACAACATGACTACTTCATAATATGGCTAAGGAGAGGTAGAGAGAGGACTTCCAAAGGCATCTGGAAGAGTCGGGAGCAGAGACTGAACATAGCCAGCAGACTATGAGAGGTGAAACAGCGGGAGGCAGAGAAGAGGGAGCGGAGAGTGAGCGAGCACATAGCAGGGATATAAAGAGGGGGATTGTATGGGGAGTTTAGGGTCTGGGAGGAGGTGAGAAGGTTCGAATATTAGCATCAACTCTGAAAGGTGTAACAGGTATTTTTGATACTGAGGGAGCCTGGAGGCCAGCATGAGCTTTGATAAGCTAGCATGCATCCCAGGTGTCCCTTCAGCCAGGAGGAAGGGAAATGACTGCTTTTGGTAGATGGGAACCAGTTTTACAGGTTCTTGAGGAATGCTGGCTCTTATCTGAGCACCAGAAATCCTCCTGGAGTCCAGTTTGAGCTCTTTGAACTGCCCTTTGGAGTTTAGGAATTGGAGTTCCCTTTGTGCCTGACAGCTAGTATATAAACAATTCTTTCAAATTAATACAAAAGAAATCTGCAAACAGCTACAACAAATAGGAACAAAAGTTTGTAGTGAAATATAATCAATAAACCTCTGAAATGGACATTATCAGAGCTCATCTAAGAAAT
Source organism: Sigmodon hispidus (assembly GCA_004025045.1). Lineage (NCBI taxonomy): Eukaryota > Metazoa > Chordata > Mammalia > Rodentia > Cricetidae > Sigmodon > Sigmodon hispidus. The sequence continues at coordinate 18,860 of PVIH01006713.1, forward strand.
ACACGCAGAAACCAGCCACGCACTACACCCACCCTGTCATGAGGTGGACTAAGTCTGCTGAGCTCAGTACTTTACTCAGAGATCCTTCTCACCAACGACCAGAAAGGCTGTTCTGAGTGAGGAAAGGGTTGCTCTTTCATTCCATACTGTCCTGCTGGGATGACAGCACTTCAGAGTAAACCCTACAGTGTGCATAGCTGCAGGACTTGAAGCCTGAAGGGACTGTGAAACATTGTGGATGGAAACTGTGAGGCCTGTAGGGACCCACTGATAGAACAAAGGTTTCTCTGTCCTTTTCCCCAAAAAGCCTGTGCTATGGTTTTCATCATTGAAAAGAAAAAAATTACCAGGGGGAAAAAGCAATATCCTTATACTGTTTCCTAAGCATGCTGTTCCTTTTAGAAATGCACGGTGGAATCCCTAAGCTGGAGGCATCTCCTTCTTAAAGCATTCCTAAACAACGTAATTAATAGTCGGCACACTTCTCATCGCTCAAGAAACTTTTCTTCTTGTTTTCTTTTTCACTTGAGGATTTTAACTCACATAAAAACAAACAAACAAAACAAAAAACAGCCCAGAAATAAAACCTCAGGCTCAGCTGGTTTCCTTTACCATACAGCATAGGAAACTGTAAGCTAAGACAAGCAAGAACTCAGGCACCAGGGAGGCTGTAAAAATGCAAGTTGGTTGCTGGGTATCAGTAGCTCATCCGAAGAAGTGCTCTTTCACCCTGCCATGGTCCAGCTCCTAAGAGTCACATTCATTTCAGAGGGAAGAGCGGCTGCCAAGGATCACCACTAGGAGGCACTGTGCGCTGCTGGGCTAGTGCTAGTCCCTTACCTTCTCAAGTGCTTTGACCTCTGTGGACAGGTAACCCTCAGGCCTGCTAAATCTGAACTCACCTCCAAAATCCATAATCTGAGTTAAATCCAAATGTAATATCTTTTCTTTTTAAAAAATTAAAATAATTTTGGTTTGTAGATTGGATGGGTATTTTCTGAAATTCTTTCATTGCTAATTTGTTACTTTAAATTCCATCCAGCCTCTAAGGACATTGAGACTGTCTAAGAGCAGGCAAACTATTCACCACACAGCTAAGAGGCAAGTATATAGAGTGTAGTATGCATATATATGCCTTAGGAGACTCAAGAGGGTAAAATGGGTCTCCAACGCAAACCACGGCAAAAATCTCAACCTTATAGGTGAGAGCAACCTGACCACAAAGCAAGGCACTGCCATGAAAGAAGTGGAATTTCCAGAAATGACCCTTAAGAGGCATGTTTTTGATACAATAAGAATTATCAGCTAAGCTAGTGAACAGAGGTCATTCTGAGTGCCCCAGCTCTGAGCAAACTTGCCCCATCTCAGAAGAAATGCCCTCCGCTGGGGCTTCAGCTCCAGTATCCACATCCAACTCCATGGCTGAGTGGCATTGGTGATGTTGTTTTCATTAATGGTGAGTCATAAAAACATGTCTTTCCATCCAACAGCAGGTAAGGTATAAATTAGAAGCTGTCCTCTGTGTACCTGGCAAAGAGTCAGAATGAGAAAAAAAAAAATAGAATTTATTCCAGAGAAAGAGAGGTGAAGCTTTGGAAATCCACAAAGGTAGCAGGACATGTGAAAAGTGTGGAGGAAGAGGTGAGTAACACATCAAGCTGGACACAGCTCATGCTACATGGTCCTGTGGCAGGGAGAAAATAGCCAGAAGCCTCATTCAAAAAGCAATTCATGTGGCCCTGGTGAGGAGACACTGAGGACCCACCCTTGGTACAAGCCCATAGCTCTCACAAGCCTTGTGTCCAGTTGTGAGCTTCTGCCAGTGACTCCTCTGGCACACAGATTTCATTATGCCACTCTTTGTGACTCAGAGAGCAGGGCCTGGTGCCATCTTGTTTAAAATAGAGCCAGGCCTACTGACTTACACCTTCAATCCCAGCACTCCAGAGGCAGATGGATCATTATGAGTTGAAGGCCAGCTTGGTCTATGGAGAGAGTTCCATGACAGCCAGGGCTACATACAGAGAGACCCTTTATCAAAAATAATAAAAACAATAATTAAGGCAAAGGAAAGAAGAAAAGGGAGGAAGGAAGGAAGGGTCTGAGCTATAGGAACCAAACATAAATCAGAACCCTAGTTTACAGGTAGCCATGGAGGTAGCTGGAGAGCAAAGGGCTAATGCTGATGAGCCAAAAAGTGCAGGCCACAGCAGGCTTGGCTTGAGGGCTAAGCGCTTGGAGGATGAAAGCCCTGCCCTGCCCTGCCCTGCCCTCAGTAGCTAGAAGACTCATCAGCAGAGACACCTGGAACTTGACAACCCTGAGGGTGACAGGTGAATCAGCTTCTGGAGTCTCTCACTAGTGTAGAGTTCAAGAACCCTGAAACCCTAGAGGTCAGTTTCATACCTACAACTGCTGGGTGGCTTGGTACCTTTTCTCAATACAACATTTTCATCTTGCTTCCTCTGCATCTGGCTGTGGACTCCTGACTTCGCTCTTCCTCTTCCCAGAATTCCCCTAGTCTGGTCATCCTACCTAGCTCTATCCTGCCTTACTATAGGCCAAAGCAGCTTTTTTTAATTAATGTATTCACAGAGTACAGAAAGATATTCCACAGCGTTTCCCCCTATCTAATCAAAAAGGGAAGTTTTAGTTTTAACATAGTAAAATTACAGATAACAAAACAGTTATCAAGAAAGAATTACAGTTACAATATCTAATCTATTTGTATTTGGTAAAATTAAAGAAAATATTTTACCATCTACCTTATCCTTGTGAGTATAAGCTTTCATAACTAATTTACTTTCTATTATAACTAAGGAAAACTATAATTGTGATGATTTAGTCTTCAGCTCCATTAAAGACCCCAGAAGGATAAGATGTTACCTAATGACAGTCACCCAAAGTTCCTCTGTAACATTGGGGTATCCATCTTTAGCCTACAGGCCTGGAGTCTCTGGCATACCTTTCAGTGAAACAGGAAATTTGAAGAACTGTCCCACCTATACTGACAAGTTCATCATTTGCTTTCCTCTGTGTCCTTGAGAATGTCTGGCAGTTTCTTCTGTGAAGCAGGAACCCTAAAGGACCACCCTGCCTGGTGTTAGGAAAGTTCAGCATCACTTTTCTATGGGTCCTGTACATCCAGTTTATACAGCATACTATCTAGCAGTCCAGTCAAAAGCAGTTTCTTGCCCAAATGGCTAGCCTTGCCACATTAAAAGTAAACTGCATAAGAAGTTTTTTCTATGTCCATCATCTCTAAAGTAATTGGTGCTGCCAGGACCAGAAATGTCTCACTGTCCAGAAAAGTCTAAATTATTAAGATATTTTAAATGACACATTCTGGGACTGGAGAGATGGCTCAGTGGATAAGAGCACTGACTGTTTTCCAGAGGACCTGAGTTATATTTCCAGCATCCACATGACAGCTAACAACTGTCTGTAATTCCAAGATCTGACACCCTTACACAGTTATACATGCAGGCAAAAACATCAATTCACATAAATTTTTTTTTAAATTAAAAAATATATATTTTTTAAAATGCCTATTCTGTAGGTCTTTGAAGCATTTGAAGATTGTCTATCTATATGAAATATAAATCTGTATGACCATGAAGACATAACTAACATAACTATAAGTTTGCTATTATAAGATGAATATTAATTTGTATTTCTTAATTATATATTTCATTTTTAAATGAGCTGAATAAATATAATACCTTAAACAAGAGTAGAATTATACATACAGTATAATAAAATTAACTTTGAACTTGTATTAATAAACCTAAATGCATACCTATGTAAAATATGTAGGATTAATAGTTGTCATTTGGATTAAAGTAGGTTCAATAATCTACCCTTTTATTCTATCATTTCTATATCTCCCCTTTTCATTTTAGAATAAGATCCCTGAATCTAATCTCCTTTGTTTATTTTTTTTCCTGACCATTACCCATATCAATTTGTAACCAACCCCCCTAAATAACAACAAACATTCTTAATTTATTTTGGGAAATGTAGGTTTCTACTTTCTACTAATTGGGAATGCTGGAAATCTTTGGAGGAACCCTAAAACATTCAGGATTATGGTCAAGTCCTGACTGGAGAATTCTGTGAAACTAGATCATCTCAGCCAGCAGTGTGGAAGCCATTCTGGATGCAGAACTCAGAAGAAACTGCATCAGAGGTGTTCTGAAACACTGGATCATCTGGGCCATCCATTCCCATAAAAACTTTTTCAGGGAATCTTCCTCAATAAAACCTGATTTTTCTTAACCTAGAAGGAATCCACAGTCTCTCATTTCCTGTGGAAACAAAAACATAACCTCTTCTCTAAAATAACATGTCCTTTGACTTAAAATTTGAAGTTAAGGCATTTTCAAAATAAAAACTTGGATTAATTCAACACCATTTATAATCAAACGTCTCTTAGCTGTTGTTCTTTTCTCAGTTGTGGAACAATTCAAAGACAACACAATAACATACAGTTTCCTGACTCTCTGTGTATTTTCTATCTTTACATGGCTTTTTAAAATATTACTCCACTCCTTGGGGCTGGAGAGATGGCTCAGCGGTTAAGAGCGCCGTCTGCTCTTCCAGAGGACCCGGGTTCGATTCCCAGCACCTACATGGCAGCTAACAACTGTCTGTAGTTCCAGTTCCAGGCAAACACCAAGGCAAATAAATAAATAATAAAATAAATAAAGTTTTAAAAAAATATTACTCCACTCCCATTTTAAGGACTTTATTATTTTTAAACTATGTGTTTCTTTTTTTATGACTGTCTATGCCTTCTCTTTACTCTCCCAAGCCTATGTATATTTTTAAACACACTGTAAACCATTTAGAGAGGTTTTTGTTTGTTTTGTTTTTATCTGAGTCTATCTTTACTGCATATTTTTTTTTCTGACCTTTGAATCTTTAATCAGCTAAGAGGCTGGGACTAAAGATGATGGCTTTGGTCGTAGGCTCCTCTCCATTCCTTGGATCCTTGAGAAACTAGTCACACGGTGGAGGCAAGCTTACAGCCACCTCTGAAAGTCATATTTATTACTTCAACTCTGGGAATTTTTGAGGTCCTCACTGCCACCAAGTAGTGTACTACTTGCTACTCATAAACCTCATTTAAGTGTCTGGTAGCAGGGCCTCTTAAAATAGCTGTGGAGTAACACTAAGTCAGGGTAACACCAGTCTCTTAAAGGAGCTGCACCTCTGCTTGTCTCTAGTAAACAGGGCCCACCCTAAAAAATGCTGCTACCAAGAAGCCGTGCTTGACTCTGTTCTTTTGTGTCTAGAATCCCTTTTAAGCTTTTGTCAGGTTTTACTTGGAAATTCTTGCCAAACATTTGGGCGCCACATGTAGGCAGAAGTTTCTGTCGTGCCAGTAAATCCCCAGCAGCCATTTCCCAAATAATTAACTCAGAGACTTAATATTACTTATAAATGCTGTCCAGTAGCTCCAGCTAGTTACTATCGAGCTCTTACACTTAAATTAACCCATAATTCTTATCTATGTTTAGCCACATGGCTCGGTATTGTTCTGCCAGTCTCAAAGACCCCCAGAAAGATCCCCAGAATCACACCAACTCTCCAAGTACAAATACAAAGTAAAGTTTATTCTGGGCCCTTCTGACTGTTATACAGCTGTGCCAGTGGAGAAGGGTCCCTGCCTACTCAGAGCAGAGCTTTCTAAAACAAAGACCACAGAAATGCCATTATCAGGCTGGGAAGTTCGAGGCTACTTTCTATTGACCAGGGCCCAGAGGAAACTTCTCAACTATGGCCATCTCATCAGTCAGGTGGGCAACTGCTGGCTGATTGGTTGTTTTAGGATGAGAAAAATATACGTCCTCTGATTACCCTAACCTTGGGCACTTGGCCTTGGGGATTTAGAAACTTCTCAGGATGGAGAACTAGAAACTTCTCCATTCCCAAAATAGCACCAGGCCTCGAGGCAGAGAGACTTTAGTTTTCATAAGTACCTTTTCTCAGTGTAGCATTCTCATCTTGCTTCCTTTGCATCTGGGTGGTGACTCCTATTCTGCCCTTCCTCTTCCCAGAATTTTCATAGTCTGATCACCCTGCCTAGCTATATTCTGCTTTGTTATAGGGCAAACCAGCTTCTTTGTTAGACAACTGTAATAAAACATATTCACAGCATACAGAAAGACACCCCACAACATACTACTCTACAGGATGATTGGTTTTTAAGGGAATTTGAAAGTATAAAGATTGGTCCTCTATCTGTATATATCTCCCTGCTGGGGTCACTTCCTGATTCCCAATGCAGTTAGACATGCCTCAGCTACAATATTACCCACCCCAAGGTTTGATCTGGGGATACTTGGGTAGGTGACAGGACCAGCCCAGTCACAGATCTAAGCATGGCCAGCAAGAGTCCCTAGTCTTTAAAGAAAAGCTACTAAAGTGATGATGTCTCTGGTGGACTGTTGGGAGCCAAAGTCAACTTAGCCATATTTTATAAGTTAGTTTCTATAGCTAGCCAGCAGCCTATATCTTAAATAGCGAAATATCAGAGACTACACACCTTTATTGTTAAACTAATCTATGACTCTAGGCTTTCTCTTCGACCTTCTCAGATCAGCAAGGTGACCTTCCTCAGACCCTCAACAGATAACAGTTAGATTTCCATATCAATTTTACCCTGTCTTACTTCTCCTCACATTTTTTTGAACATCTCACCCCTTTCCTCCCAGCTACCTGCATGGCAGAGATTCTGTATAAATATTTGCTGTAATAATAAAGCTAAGGAGGACTTGAACAGAGAGATTTGTCTTGTCCTTCCATTCTTTGTGTTCCTGCCTTCCATTTGCTTCCTCCCCAGGTCTAGGTCCACGCTGAAGACTCTGCTGGCCGGGGAAAGTGGACATGAAACACGTATCTGTTACAGACTCAACATTGTGTTAGGTCACATAGAAGGATAGAGTCTACCAGTTTAGAGACTGTTTGCCCCCATTCCTTTATAAGACCAGGAGGCCTCAAGTTTCAAGGTTCAACAATAAATTTTTTAAAGTTCTATTTTATCCTGTGGGTAGTAGGCCACACCTTTAATCCTAGTACTAGGGAGGCAGAGCCAGGTGTATCTCTGAGTTCGAGACCATCCTGATCTACAGGAGTTCCAAGACAGCCAGGACCACACGAGAAACCCTGTCTCAAAAAGCCAAAAATTAGATCTATTCTATTTTAAAAACAAAAACAAAACTTTATTTATTTATTTATTTTGCCTTGGTGTTTGTCTGGAACTGGAACTATAGACAGTTTTGAGCTGCCATGTGGGTGCTGGGAATTGAATTTAGGACCCCTGGAAGAGTAGTCTGTGCTCTTAATCTCTGAGCCCTCTCTCCAATCCCCATTTTATTATTTTAAAGTGTGTGTGTGTGTGTGTGTGTGTGTACCTGAATGTAAGTACATATATATGAGTGAGGATTTTTTTTAAAGATTTATTTATTTTGTATACAGTGTACAGAGGAGGGCACCAGATCTCATCATAGATGGTTGTGAGCCACCATGTGGTTGCTGGGAATCGAACTCAGGACCTTGGGAAGAACAGTCAGTGCTCTTAACCTCTGAGCCATCTCTCCAGCTCCGGAGGATTTTTTTTTAAGGTAAAAATCTTGACTCACCCAAATATAAGCTGAATGAATACCTACCAAAGTTTAATCTAACCCTAAATGGATGAGAAAACCAAGTGTAATAGCCAGTTCAAAAGAGAATTCAAAGACTTTTATGTGCATAGATCAAGTGGGATACTTTAATAAATTTATAAATAGATATAAAACTGACTTCATCCACTTGGAAATTTGGGGTTTCTTTGTCCTGCTATTCATCAGAAACATTTGAAGATCTGTAAACCAAACATGTTGGCATTGTAAGGAGAAAGAGATGCACTTAGGCTGCTTATTAAGTAATTTTTTTCTTACTTTCAAAATCACAATTTTTTGATAATTAAAATGATCACAATATAAGAGTTACTATATAGTATTGTCTTGTAGAGGAAAATAAGAGAGCAAATATGCTCTAAATAAAAGTATTCCTGAGCAAGAGTGAATGATAGTCATGAGCATGCTACGTCAGAAGCATAGACCAGCATATCTGTGTATTTTCACAGCATTGGAATTCACTGAATAACAGTAAAGTCACAAGCTACACCAGTTTCATTTGGTAAAAATTTACCAAATCATCCTGATAGTGTTGTATGGGAAATCTGGGTCCCCTCTTGGGGTTCTTAGTCATGTTAATTAAAAAGGAAAATTAGAGTTTAAAAGACAACCCTCAGGGAGGCTGAGTCCCAGCAGGTGCCCAGAGGACAGAGGGACAGAAGGAGGAGGAGGAGGAGGAGGAGGAGGAGAGAAAGACATACATTTCAAGTTGGATGTGGTGCTCAAGTCACATAGTGGACTAGCAGCCACAAGGCAGGGAGGAAAGCTTTAGAGCAGCATTTCTCAACCTGTGGGACTTGACCCCGGGAGTGGAGTGGGGTGGGGTGGGGGTGTCAAAGGACCCTTTCACAGGGTTTGCCTGAGACCATGGGAAAACACAGATGTTACATTACAATCCAAAATTAAAGCTATGAAGTAGCAACTGTTGCGTTATGATAACACGTATACCTGGTGTGGCTGGCAGGAGGCTTCAGGTCCCATGTGGGTTGGTGAAAGGTGGCGGCGGCGAGAGACACTTAGGCTGGGTCCACGAAGAAAGACGTTATTATTATGAAAAGAGGGCAGAGAGATAAAGCGGGGAGAAGAAGGGGGTTGAGGAGCAGGGTCAGGAAAAGGAAAAAGGGGGGTGGAAGGTGGGGATTCTTCTTAAATGGATCTTGACATGAGAACTCCGGGCGGGGCCAGGCTAATGCCATGGGCCAGGTGTGGCTTCACAGGCTAAGGCGGAATCCTAACAGTGATGAGAATAATTTTATGGTTGAGGGTTACCGCAGGAAGAGGAACTGTATTAAAAGGTGGCAGCGTTAGGGAGGTTGAGAACCACTGCTCTAGAGTGTAAATCTCAAATTATTAGGAATAGCAGGTTTAGAAAGGGAATGTTATAATTCTCTGAGTCATTCAAAGCCGGAAGATTGTAAGAAGCTGTGTGGTTACAGTTTGTAAGCAACTGCACTAAAAGGATTCTGGGAAGAAAAGTGTATTATCTCATTTAAAGGGATAATTATGCCTCCCATTTCTTTACATGGCTTGAGGGGAAACCACCTTCTAAATCAGGATGGTTAGCTTGGAATGTTAGGTCTCCACTCAGGTCACAGAAATAACTTTCCTTAACAGGCCTCCATAAAGCTCTTTCAAGGCCACAATAACATTAGCTGGTTGAGGTAAACTTTTTTTTTTTTTTTTTAAACTTTATTTATTTATGTATTTGCTTTGGTGTGTGCCTGGAACTGGAACTACAGACAGTTGTTAGTTGCCATGTGGGGGCTGGGAATCGAACCCCAGTCCTCTTGAAAAGCAGACGGTGCTCTTAACCGCTGAGCCATCTCTCCAGCCCGAGGTAAACTTTTATACAAGCCTTAACTAATATGAAGTCTCGAATCATACATTGCAAAATACATAGTAAATACAACTCTGTTGGTACCTCCACTCCTAGGTTGTGTGTGTATGTGTGTGTGTGTGTGTGTGTGTGTGTGTATGTGTCTGGGTGGGTGGGTGGGGTTACAGAATGGCTATAAAGCATTAAAGAGGCATGCAGAGGGGATTTTTGGGGTACATATTGGGGCAGGAGGAGGGTCAGCCATACAGTCTTGTTAGAGGTCACTGTCTCAGAAAATGTCTGAAAAATCAAGCCAAGGAGGTCACTGGTTTGAGCTGCACCTCAAGGTCCAGTCCAGCTGCAGAAGTGAGGTATGGGACCATGGAAGTCATAAAATAGAAAACCAGGATTTGGTCCAGATGGACAAATGGACAGATGGAAGAATAACAATTTGAGTAGGCACAGCATCAGTGGAGACTGGACCAAGCTGAGGACCCTGGCACAGTCCAGAGCTCTTTGGTCTCTTAACACACAAACAGGTAGGCAGATGACTGGCTGGTGCTACCATCACCATTGCAATGTAAGTGTTAGGTTTTAAACCTGGGACAAATGACCAACTGAGGTGCCTATGGATTAACATATCCGAGCAGATACAGGCCAGCTCTCCCTCTCCCGACGTCCCTCAGTACCTATGCTTCCCCCCAGAGTTTCTCACCTGCCCCCTCTGGGTCTGGTGTGTTTGCTGAGTTTCTGAGGTCTGGTTTTCCAGATAAGATTTTTAATATGCCATGTGTTCATATGGTCACATTTACTTCAATAAAGGTATAGGGTGTCACCTTTATGCTTTTAGGAGCAAGTTATCAATCAGTGTCTATAGGGGGTGCTAGACAGGCCATGGGGTTTATGTGCCCACCAAAGCACAGAGTCATGGTGCTTGTAAAATAAAGTCTTGGTGTAAGGTTAATGAGGACAGACAGACAAAGATTTGTGTGGAGGGCATGGAAGGGGTGGACAGAGCTCTAGTATAAGAACCAGAGCCCACGTTTGTTTAGAGGCTGGGGTAGTCTTGGGGAAGGAAATGAATGGAAACTGAAAAGTTACCCTTTATTAGCCCCTGGTGGGTCATTGAGAGGGACAGCTAAGAAATACGCTGTGTGATGGGTAGATGACTGTCAGGTGACCAGCAAACGTCTTTTCTGGTCAGCCTTACTGGGCAGAGCAAGAACTCTTAACAAGTCACTCTAGTTTAGAGACTGTCACTGTTCAGCCATAGTGTGGAGCTTTACAAACCATCGTGGCAACGGTTAACACTTGGGTAAGGCCCAGCCTGAAACATCACTGTTTCAAAGAATCTGGAGTAATTTAGAGCAGGGCACAGCCCCATCTCAACAATGTTCTCTGAGAAAGTGTCTCACTATGTAGATCCTCCTGCCTCTGCCTCCCAAGTGCTGGGAGTAAATGCACGAGCCAACAGTAAATGGAAGAGTAATTTCTTCCATTGTCTGCCTTTTCTACCATTTCTAGTCCTTTTGAAACAAGCATTTTAGAAGCATCTTTTGCTAAAGTGTACCGACTCCTACTTAAGCCCAGGTGGTTGTAAAAGGCCTGCTTGGACCCAGGTGGTTGTAAAAGCAGGATGGAGTGTGACATCCTGCCTTCCTTCCAGCCCCTCCCTTCACACTGGCAGACATCGTGATTGACCTTTCCCTGAAATTACCTTGGATTCTGAGAACACTGGGCGGGAAAGATCACCCCAGATAAGGTGGGATCATACCTAAGAGCAGAAGTATTTATTTCCTGATAACTTGTCCCCTAAAGCAATGAGGACTTTTTTTGGACCTTGCTGAATCACAGCTGGGACAAGGACCGAGGAAGCAGCAAGTAGACAAAGGTACTTTAATTAAGTTTCCATTTAAAGCTATGACTAGCTTGTTCCTCTTTGTAACATGGCCACATTGAACATATTTCCCTCAGCTTTTTACCCTTACTAATCTCTTTCCTGGGACAGATAGTGCCTGAGTCTAGCCTGTCTGGGCTTTTAACTTGAAAGCTTACTCACTGTGGCTCTAAGACAGTTCTGAGGGTAAAGGTCTGATGACTTGAGTAGTTCCATTTCTGGATTCCATAGTAAAAGGAGAACACAGGCTTCCAAAAACTGTCCTCTGCCAGGCATGGTGTTGGATGCCCTTAATCCTAACACTCTCTGTGAGTGAGCTCAAGGCCACCCTGGACAATACAGTGAGTTCCTGGTTAGCCAATACTACACAAGGAGACCCTGTTTCAGGAAACAAATGAAAGTCAGTTGTCCTCTGCCATCCAGACATGGAACAGTGGTCCAGTGGTCTCCCTGCCTCTCTCTCTCTCTCTCTCTCTCTCTCTCTCTCTCTCTCTCTCTCTCTCTTTCTCACACACACACACACACACACACACACACACACACACACACACACACACACACAAGCCAGAGCTAGCCATGATAGCACACACCTTTAATCCCAGCCTTAATCAAGCAGCAAGGACATGCACATGCAGATCTCAGAGTCCCAGGCCAGCCTGGGTTACATAGCAAACCCATGTCAGCCATGGCTACAAAGTGAGACTCTGATTCTAAATTATTTAATAAAAATTTAGAAACCTCTCTGGTTGCATTTTTAAAGATTTCCTTCTCTTGTATACATGTGTGTATCTGTGTGAGTGAATGCCACATGTGTTCCAGTGCCGGAGGAGGCCAGAAGAGGACATCAGATTCCCTGGACATGGAGTTACAGGCAATTGTGAATTACCCAACTGCGGTGCTGCAAGAAAATCAAGTGTTCTTAACCACTGAATCATCTCTCCAGCCCCTTTGCCTTCCCTCTACGTCTGTTCCTCTGGTCTCCACTAAATGAATTCAGGCAAGAACAGAATATAGCATAAAGACCAGAAAGTATATTTTTGTTCTTAGATTTATTTATTTTAGCATGTATACCAGTGTTTTGCCCACATGCGTGTCTGTGTACCTCATGCATGTCTGATGTGAGTAGATTACCACCCTGTGGGTGCTGGGAACTTAACCTAGGACCTCTCCAATAGCAGCAAATGATCTCCAGCTACAAAACAGAGTCTTTACAAAATAACACAACGAGCTCTTAAGGGTGAGAATATACAATTACCAAAGGGGCCAACTCAATGAAACCACTCACAGAAAGCCAAGGTGGACAATGGCCAGAGACACCATTATGTTGTTTCGTAAGGACTCTGGAAGAGACTGTCTCATTCATTTTCTAGTCTAGGTGATTAACAGGCTTATTTGGATTAACTTGCTTTGTCTTGTTTGAGACAAGGTCTAGAATTTGCTATGTAGACCAGACTGGCTTAGAATTTACAGAGATCCACCTGCTCCTGCCTCCTGAATGCTGGGCACTACCACATTCTTAGACTAGCTCCTAAAGGAGAGAGGTCCTAATGTTTGGGGAAGCTGGAACTGTCAGATCACCCAGGGCCAAAGGGTGAACTCAGATTCTAGCCTTTTGGCCAAGAGGAATAGCTTTCCCTTAATAGTCTTTAATAAAGAACCGGTATGTCCAAAGATTTCAGTATTTTAAAGTTTAAGGAAGGACAATTACCATGCTTCCCTTTCTGGTCTCAGCAAAGAAAGGGAAAGTGGGTCTGCTTCTGCTTCTGAGGGAATTCATCTGCAATGGCCTTCAGGCCTACTAAAGCCTGTCTACTTACCTAACGTTAGGAACAACAGGTTCCCATCTACAGCCAGGTGCAGAGTAGGCAGTATCTTCCAGGTTTGTATGAAATACTTTATGATAATTGCACAGGGATTAAATCACCTTAGTGATATGTTTCTTAACCTTTTAAAACATGTGTTTGAATGTTTTGCCTGCACACATGTATGTGTGTATTTTGTTAAGTATTTGTGTACATGCAGTAAGTCACATGCACACCTGGTGCAAAGGAAGAAGGTGTGGGTTTTCCTGGAATTGGGTTAATGGGAGTGCTGGGAATGCAGCCGAGTCCTCTGTAGGATCAATGAGGGTTGTGCCACCTCTCCAGTCTAGTCTTGATAATCTAGGAAGATAAAATTTCTCTGACTCCATCCCAGCCTCTTGCCTAATAGAGAGAGACAGACTAGGTATTTCTCAGCCCAATAATTCTTAGACTAAAAAAAAAAAAAAAAAAGTTTAATTATGTGAGGGCTCTGTGTGTGTGTGTGTGTGTGTGTGTGTGTGTGTGTGTGTGTGTGTGTGCAGGTGTCTTTGAGTATCAGGTGTGGGATCCCTCTGCCACCTGATGAGGGTTCTGGGAATCAAACTTAGAGCCTATGGAAAACAGTACACCTGCTGAGCCATCTCTGCGGTCTCAGTCCTCAGGTGTTAAGTTTTTTTTTAAAAAGTCTACTTTTATGTATGTGTCTTTGCCTGCATGTGCAATGTATGGCACATGCATGGGGCCAAAAGAGGTCATCAGGTGCCATGGAGCTGGGGCTACAGATGGTTGTAAGCTGCCCTGTGGGTGCTGGGACCTGCATCCTCTGCAGAGTACTAAGTATTCTTAATTTCACTGGGCCCCAAATGAGATTTTGTTTTGTTTTGTTTGAGACAGGGTCTTGCTAGAGTAACCCTGGCTGGCCTGATATTTTCAGAGAGCTGGGATTGGGATCAGAGGTGTGCACCAGCATGCTCTAGCAAGTTTGATGAGTTCATGGATTGTGTGTGTGTGTGTGTGTGTGTATAGAGAGAGATTTCCTGCTCCTAATCCCTGACGACATTCAGAATTTATTTTTTTCATTCAGAACTTGCAAAAGATCCCCAGGTGCTCATTCTGTGCAGCCAGAACTGAGGAGTTCTGGTGTAGGCGGCTCTTAGAACACTTTCACTTGCTTTCTTTCCTTCAGAGTGTAGTTAGGGAGCCAGCTGTGGTGCCATAAACCTTTAATCCCAGTACTCAGGAGGCAGAGGCGCCATACAGGTCCCTGTGAGTTTGAGGCCAGCCCAGGATTGGATTGGGACTGAGCTCGTTGCTAAAGACCTAGCTCCGGGTGTTTGTTGTAGCCACAGCACTTAGAAAAGTTTCTCTAATTTGGTTAAATTGTGACAGGTTCCTCCCACCCACACCCCTGCTTCAAGCACTGTAATTAGCATTCCAGATTTGTTTTCCTAAATTCCTGCCACAGTCCCCTAGAGCCCCAGTGATAATGGCTGGAGGAGATGTTTGTGGACCACCTGGCATTCTTTGACCCGCTGCTCATCATTCTTTGGTCACTCCTAGCAATAGTCAACGTCCACCTTTCAGGAAGGAACCTTGTTAATCTCTCCCCACCCCTGTCTGGCCCCGCCCTGTGCCTTCTCTAGCCAGTAAACAGGTGATGGGTGGGTTCCATTCTTCAAGTGACCCTGACTGCAGATTATTCCCAAAATAAACTGTTTTAAGGCTTCATTTTCTTGTCTGCCTTTCCTTTTTGTTGGCCTTTGAATTCCAAAACCCATATAAAATGCCCAGGCATGGTGGTTAGTGCTTGTAATCCGTGCTGTGGAGGAAGAGACAGGCAGGTTACCTTGGCTTCCTGACCAGCCAGCCTCCATACTAGGAATTCCAGGACAGTGAGAACTCTGTCTCAGCAAACAGGGCGGAAGGTGTCTGAGGAAGGACAACCACACTTATCCTCTGGCCCCCACATACACACATGTGCAAACATGTACCTGCACATGACACATGAGTGTGCTCCTGAAAATACATGAGCATGCCCACACACAGGGGGAAGAAAGTATACCTTTTTATGTATATATTAACGAATATGTTAACGAGATGTTCAGTATGGACTCTGACTTTTGAGAAGGGTATTTAAAATCTCACAGCCAATTAAAAATTGTTTGTCAAATAACTATAACACTGAGAGCCCAGATTCTACAGGACATGGTGGCTTTCTGTGGAGGATTTTCCTGTGTGTGTGTGTGTGTGCACACGTGTTTGTACGTTGGTTAAGAAGTAGGTGCTTGGCTGTGTCTTTTTCCCCTAGCTCCTGACCACTCAAAGCTAGCTTTTTGAGGTACTCTATGACTCAGTTTATATGAGGAACTACAATAGTTCATTCAGAGACAAAGTAAAATAGAAGTTACCAAAGGCTGGGAGAAGAAAGAGCAGAAGCCAGTGCTTAAGGAACACAAAGCTTTAGTTTGGGCTGACAAAGAATTCCTGGAAATGAGTGTTAGTGAGGCCTACCCCGTCCTGTGAAAGTGCCTGATCAAACTGCACTATGCTTCATAAGCCAACCTATCTGGCATCATGGCAACGTTGGTCCTAACACTCAGAAGGCAGACATGTGGAACCCACAAATGACAAAATGAAAAGGCTTGTAGAGCATTTGACTACCATGGGCTAGGCCTTGGGTTTAACCCTAACACTGCTGTACTGGTTAGTTTTATGTCAGCTTCACACAATCTATAGTCATCTGAGAGGCAGGAGCCCTGAGTGAGAAAATGTCTCCATAAGATCTGGTTGTAGGGCATTTTCTTAATTAGTACTGTGGGAGGTCAAGAGAGGCCATTGGTGAAGGTGCAGCTTCAGGAGCAGTTAAGGCCCAGGATTGATGGGTCATGCAGATAAGTTGAGGCTTGGCACCTTGAAGAAGGACTATGAGAAGATGTCTTAGTTAAAGTTTCTGTCGTTGTGAAGAGACATCATGACCATAGCAACTCTTATAAAGGAAAGCATTTAATTGTGGTGGCTTGCCTGCCATTCAGAGGTTCAATCCATCATCATCATGGTGGAGTACAGGCAGACATGGTGCTGGCTAGATCTCCATCAGAAGGCAACAAAAAGTGAACTGAAACAGTGAGTGGTATCTTGAGCTTAGGAAATCTTAAAGCTTGCCCTGACCGTGATCTACTTCCTCCAACAAGGCCATACTTACTCCAACAGGACCAGACCTAATAATGCCACTCCCTATGACCTATGGGAGCCAATTACAAACTACCACCAAGGCTATTAGTGAAAGTGCAGCCCAGTTGTAGTAGAAGATTCCAGAATTTTAGAGATGCAAATACCATAATATGATCCCCAAGAATAGTAGCAGCAGTGGAGTGGAGCCCAGTAGAGCCTAGAAAACAAGCTGTGTGGTTGTAGATGGAAGAACAGAGAAGACCCCGAGGGAATGCCAGACACTGGACTTGGAGTTATCTACACTTCTGGAGTTTGGTTTTGCTTTGATTTGTTTGTGACTATGCTCTGGTTCCTCTTGAAGTAAGGAAGTATTTAATTTATTTTTTATTTTACAGGAGCCCACAGGTGAGAAGCTTTGGATTTTAAAAGATTTTGGATTTTAAAAAGAGATTGTCTAGTTTAAAGTGATTGTTTTTAAGTGTTTGAATTTTTAAAGACTGGGGGACTTTTAAAATTTGGAATGTTTATATTGTTATCTTGATATTAATGTGTAATCTTGGAGAACAAGGAAGGAAAGGTTGGGGCTTAACTGTAATGTATTTGTGTGTCAAGCTGACAAGGGATCAATTGTCCTGGCTAGTTTTATGTCACCTTGACACAAGCTGTCGTCATCTAAGAGGAGAAAAACTCAACTGAGAAAATGTCTCCTTAAAATTTAGTTGTAGGCCTGCGAGGCATTTTCTTTTTCCATCCTTCCTTTGTTCCTTCCTTTTCCTCTTTCTTTTCTTCTTTTTGTTTTATTTTGTTTTTTTCTTGAGACAGGGTTGATATTCACTCTGTAGACCAGGCTGGACCAGATTTGCTTCCCAAGTGCTGGAATTAAAGGCAAGCACCACCACCACATTTCCTTAATTAGTGGGTTATGGGCAAGAGCCCAGCCCATTTGGGTTGTGCCCTTCTTGGGCTGGAGGTTCAGGGTTCTATAAGAAAGCAGGATGAGCAAGCCATGGGGAGCAAGCCAGTAAGCAGCACCTCTGACAGCCTCCACATCAGCTCTGCCTCCAGGTTCCTGCCCTGCATGAGTTCCTGTCCTGACTTCCTTGATGATGACCAGTGATGTGGAAGTGTAAGCCAAATAAACCCTTTCCTCTCCAAGTTACTTTTGGGCATGGTGTTCCATCATAGCAATGGTAAAAACTGAGACAAAGAATAAGAATTTTTTAAAATAATATTTTTATGTTATGTTACATATTGTAGTATTATTCCAGATTCTCTGACAAAGAAAGTAGTGCTTTTAACCACTTGAGCCATATCTCTAGTTCCAGTGAGAATAAGTTTGAACTTGAAGGCTCTATGTTAACACTTTGATGGACAGGGATTCTCCAGGAAGGGTGCTTAAGAAAGAAGATTCATAAATAATTTCCCAATTACTCAATTCTCTGTTTGCCTTCTATTTTCTCTTAAGTCAAGATTTTTCTTCTATCTTTCCAATAATTGTTCATTAGGGAGTACAATAATTTTCAAAAGGTAGTACACTCCTGAGATAAATGCTCGTGTCTGCATATTGAAAAGAAAGGCTATTCTCTTTTCTTCTCCTATTACTTAGTCACAGATGTTTAGGCAGTTTGCAGACTTACAGAAACACGACATCTCTCAGACTCCTTCCCTCCATCTTCCTGTCTACTGTTGAAATTCAAAAGCTGATGAGGATTTCATGGTCACAAACGAACTGCTGGCAGACCTTTCCTTTCAGATAGACACCTTCAGAACTTTGTTCAAGGGAATTTCTCATTTCTGGACTCAAGGAGACTTTGACCCTAAACCTAATTTGGTGGAACACTGGAGTGCTTGGGAGGACTGGGTGACCAGACAGAATTTAAGAATGGACAATGGAAAACAGCACAACCAGGCTCCGGGAAGGGTTCCATTGAGGTTTGTTGAGTGCATGCCAACGCGATTCCTCTGGCTCGTAAGTACAGTTCTCTTTAGTCCTGTTCTTTCCTGCTGAGAACTAGAGGAGGCCATGCAAAAGACTGAGCAGAGAAAGGATGAACAAGGCTTTGCAGATCTGTCTAGGGCTCTACGGCTCCATCTACTGCTTGCACATACAATTTCTATATGTGCAAGCACATACAGATGCAAGCACATGAGGTTTGCCAAGAAGTTGCAAATTTCCCAGAAAGCCCAGTACTATCTATAAAACATCAGATGCGGTCATCATGGTGGGTTGGAGCCAAGGCCCCAAGGTGGGTGAGAAAAAAACATCATGCATATAGCGCTCACATGGAGAGTTTTATTGTGAGGGTTAGGGAAAAGAGGAGAGAAAGAAAGGAGGTGGAGGTGCAGAGCAGCCTGCGGGGGGGGGGGGGTAGTACCAATGCCTGAATGCTAAAACTATCTTTCCTTAACTGTTTTAGGATTAAGATTTTATTCCAGGCAGGCACTACACTAGGTGCTTCATTTTCTTCCTTCCTTCCTAAGCATGTATTTTATCTGCGTGGGTGGCGGTGCGGGGATGAGTTCTTACAGAAGTCAGCAGAAAACTTGTAGGAGTCAGTTCTCATCCAGTGGATCTAGAGGTTAAACTCAGTCATCAGGCTTGGTGGCAGGTGATCTTACCCACTGGCCATCTCACTGGCCCCACCAAGAACTTTATTTTATAACGTATTTAACCTTTTCTTCGAGCTGTGAAACATAACATTTCATAATGTGGAAACTAAAAGCCAGATGATTCAAATCCCCTGCTAAAGCCATCTATCTATGTGGCAAAGGGTAGAACAGGAATCAAATTTTGGTCTAATGTGCTTTATTAAACAAATATCTTAACTGCACAATAGCCTTAAATCACGGCAGAGTTGCAAAGTGGTACAGCACATTCCTATTAACATTTGCCTGCTTTTTCTTTTGTCTAGATACCAAACCAACCTCAGTGTGTTGTTATTAACTGAACTCCAGACTACCCCCCGCTAACCAGAGGAGCCAAGCTTCCAGATTAGATTTCACCTTCTCCCTGAACGGCTAAAATCCTTGTTATGGCCAGGATTCAACCTGGGGTATCACATTATATCAAAGGGTTAAGCATTACACAAACCCGCTTACTTGGCCATTTGCAGCTTCATCCTTACACGTCCTTTGAGACTTTCACCAAACATAGGAAGGGTAAGAAATCTAGATCCCCAAACGGGCAACAATAAAGTCACCTCTTCCGGGAGCTCTGTGGTATATTCTCCAAAACTAGTTTAGCAGGACACTGTTGTTACTCTAATGAATAGACCACTATTACGATCAATGTAGTTCGGGTTTTTTGTTTTGTTTTGTTAGTTTCCGAGAAAAATCCCACAAAAGACCACCATCCACAAATGCAATCGGCAGAAGCATTTATTATGCCAGTATGCTGGGGCCTGCCATCCCATACAAAGGCAAGATGGCAAAGACCCCCACAGTGCAGTGAGGGGTCCTTTTAAGCCTAACTAAGGGGAGTGTCCAAGAAGTTAAGTCATTTTAGATATGATTGGCTCAAGCAAGTTATATTAGTATGTTCTACTTGGCTAGATCTAGTTAGGAACTGGTCAGGGTACAATGTTTCATTTTGGGGAAGGCCTGGACTAGTCCCTGTCTTTGCTCTTGATCTGCTGTGGAAGCTGGCTGGCCCACTACTGACTATGGAGGCTGACTCAGTAGCCCAGGCTTGGTGTATCCTATCTCCCTTGTCCCCGATGTCAGGGGCATCAGTGATTAATTGTCCTTTGTTCATGGTTCTCCCAGAAACTGCTTCCTCAATCTCAGGAAACTAAAATTGAGGCCTTATCTCTGAAAGAAGACTGAGCATCCTGTTATGGTATCTGGTTGGTCCTCTCAGTTTTTGGCATTTCAAGACAGGGTTTCTCTGTAGCTTTGGAGCCTGTCCTAGAACCCACTCTGTAGAGCAGGCTGACCTTGAATTCACAGAAATCCCCCTGCCTCTGCTTCCCAAGTGCTGGAACTAAAGGCATGAACTACTATTGCCTGTTGGGCCAAATCCCTTCTTAAAGAGGCAAGATGCCCATCAAGACAAATTCCTTAAACAAATAAAGGAGTTAAATTTGGTTTAGCACAATTTTCCCCAAATTTCCATCATCTGTGTCCAACCTTCATGCTTTTATCGTATCTGTAGACAACCTGACCTAATACATGATCTTTTTGTTAAAGATTTATTTATTATGTATACAATGTTCTGCCCTGCATGTCAGAAGAAGGCACCAAGTATCATTACAGGTGGTTCTGAGCCACCATGTGGTTGCTGGGAATTGAACCAGGGTTCTTTGGAAGAGCAGCCAGTGCTCTTAACCACTGAGCCATCTCTCCAGCCCTTAATCTTTTTTCTTTACACCTTTTCACTACTAAAAGGCCACAATGAAGGACATTTTATGTCATTACAATAATGAAAAATCAATCCCACATGCCAAAATCAACAATTTGAAAATGAAAAACAATATTTAGTCTCAACCCAGAACTTTGTAAATTTGTCTTACTCAACACCAAGGGTTAGCATTTGAAAGTTTGGGAAATGCTGGTTACAGAAGCACGGTTTTCATTATAGCTTTTTACATCCTGGGTCACCTTGAGAATACTGGTCCAGCTGGCTCACCTTGGAGGGCTGGAAGATAAGAAGGCAGGCCTGCGGCTACTAAAGGCGGTAGTAAGTGAAAGACAGGATTGCAGGTCTTAGGCAAGTGTTGGACACTCCTTGTGTATTATCTCATTGAATCTCAGAAGGACTCTAGAAGGGAGAGAGACTATCTTTTCCCATTGTGGAGGAAGAAAAACCAGAGGTCAAACAATTTATATAACCTCAAAATTTCAATAACTCACACACGGACAGTAGGAGATCTGACCCAGGCATATAGTCAATACCACAGTCTATATTCTTAGTCCTTATCCACACTGCTACCTTGGAGGATGGTTTGGACATGGGCCCTCAAAGAGCCATTCTGAGGCACAGAAGACAGACAGACAGACAGACAGTAAAAACACAGTCAAAGGTGGCATAGTCTTAACCACACTCTATGCCATCTCATGCCTACCATTTTAGAACTGTTTTTCTTGTTGTGATTTTGCTTTGAGATAAGCTCTTGACATACAGCTCAGGCTGAGTTATAACTTGCAATCCTCCTGCTTCAGCCTTCAAAGTGCTGGGATTACAGATGTGTGTGTGCTTCATATGTGCTTCATATCTGTTATGCACTGGGAAGCTTGGAATTCAGTGTCAAAATTTTGTTGTCTTTCTTTTCAAATATTTATATATCTTTTATTTGTATTTATGTGAATGTGTCTGTGGTAGGGAGAACACAGAAGCCAGAAAAGGGTGTTAGATCCCTGGACTGAAAGGTTATAGAAAGTTGTGAGTTATTCAACTTGGGTCCTCTGGAAAAGCAGCATACATTCTTAACTGCCAAACCAGTCTCTAATTTTGTTGTTTTTCTAAACAATAACAACAAAAAAAAAACCTAAACCAAAAATGTCAGTTTTTTTTTATCAGTAAACTAATTTAGAGCAATTTGTGATTGTTTTAGTTTTTACTTTTTAAAGGGCTGACCTAAAGTTCTCTTTAATTACAACAAAAATAGTCCCATCCCTCAGACGTGGAAGTGTGGGGATCCAAGCTCAGTAAGAAGATCGGGGTCTTTTGTTGGTAAGGTGGTTGCACACCAGTAACCCCACCACAGGGACAATGGAGTCAAGAGGACTGAGAATTCAAGGCTAGCCTGATCTACCTAGAAAACCCTTTCTCCAGAGATCCAAACTAAGAAATGACACTCTAACACGATAGTTCTCAACCTTCCTAATGCTGTGACCCTTTACTACAGATCCTCATGTTGTGGTGACCCCTAACCATAAAATTATTTTCATTGATACTTCACAAATGTAATTTTGCTACTGTTATGAGTCATAATAAATAAAATATCTGTGCTTTCTAATAGTCTTAGATGTCCCCCCAAAGGGGTCATGACTCACAGGTTGAAAAACACTGCTCTACTATGTCTCAGTGATTCTGCCACCAGGTGTCTTTTTTGCTTAGAACTCACCATAGCTGTTTTCATCTGTATCCAGTCAGAGGCTCTCTGTACATCTCCTGAGATCCTTTCCTATGCAGGCTTAAAAGCAGCCAAGGAAATTCTTGAAGAAGAAAAATACCACCTGAGAACTTCCCTGACCTACCTTACCTTCAGACCTTCAGACCTATGATAAAGGTATAGAAATTAAGAAAGTATGTACTGGTGCTAAGAAAGGCAAAATGATCACTGGATCATACTTGAGAAGCCAGAAACAGGAGATACACACACACACACACACACACACACACACACACACACACACACACACACACACACGACAACCTGATTTACTGTAAAAATGACCCTTCAGTGCAGTTGGAAAAAGATAAAATTTCAGTTAACAGTGTTTAGGTAACTGAGCAACAGCATGAGAGACAGTTGATCTTGGCTCCTACTTTATATCACATACACAATTAATTAAAAGTGGATTACAGCTGCTGTAAGTGTGGAAAAAGAAACAAGATTCTTACATTATCTGCTTTATTTTAAAGTAAGTAAAACTTAAAAATAAAGACTTTAAACACTAACAATAAAACAACAAAAATCAAGGATAAACTACCTTAAAACTATCTTAAAATAAACTATCTTAAAATTAAAACGTTTATTTTTATAAAGGGAAGGAGCTGGAGAAACGGTTCAGTGGTTAAGAGCACTGGGTGCTCTTCTAAAGCTCCGATGTGACTTCAATTTCCAGCACACACATGGTGACTTGTAGACATCTGTAATTCCAGTCCTAAGGGATTCCACACCCTCTTCAATCCTCCACAGGCACCAGGCACCCCACACATGAAAAAAAAATAATAATAAAGAAGACACCATCACAAGAATGAAAAGGTGATGTGCAGAGTAAGAGAAGGTAGTCAGGGTACATGTTTCACTGGAGACTCACGTCCTGAACTGTGGTGTTTGAATAAGATTGGCCTTCATAGGCTCATATAGCTGAATACCTAGTCATCAAGGAGGATTAAAAGAATTAGGAGGTGTGGTCTTGTTGGAGGAAGTGTGTCACTGGGCCTAGGCTTTGAGGTTTCAAAAACCCATATTAGGCTCAGTCTGTCTGTCTCTCTCTGTCTTCCCACCCCTATCTGTGGATCAGGATGCAGCCCTCACTTACTTCTCCAGCATCACACTTGGCTATCACCATGTTCCCTGCCATGGTGACTAAGCCTCTGAAACTGTAAGCAAGACCTGTAATTAATTTCTTTCTTTTATAAGAGTTGTCTTGGTCAGGAGCTAGAAAGATGGCTCAGAGGTTAAGAGCACTGACTGTTCTTTCCAAGGTCCTGAGTTCAATTCCCAGCAACCACATGGTGGCTCACAACCATTTATGATGACATCTGGTGCCCTCTTCTGTATACTGTATACTTAATAATAAATTAATTAATTAAAAAAAGAGTTGCCTTCATCACGGTATCTCTCTGTATATGAAGAATATAGAACTATAGAATATATAATGAAATCTAAGACAATATGATGATAGGCAAAAGTTTAATGGATATTATACCCTGAAATAACTGAGAAAAATGGAAAAGCATGTTTAACTTTCCTACTTATCATCAGAATGTCTTTAAAAGAAAACAAAGGCAAACATAAAGCAATGCTGAATCTTGGCACTTCCAGTACACTCCTATATCGTGGTAAAAGGTGGGGTACAAACTGGGCCCAGCAGAAGTGCACACTCTTTTAATCCCAGCACTCAAGAGGCAGATCCAGGGGGATAGATCTCTGTTAAAAAAAGAAAAAAATATATATATTTATACATATAATCACTATACCTTGCCCAAGGAGTCACTTTTATTGGAAAAAAAAGTCAAAAGAAAGTTGTGAAGTGTACATTTTACTATTATTCAGCAAAGACATTTAAGCACTTTGTGATTTTTTTTAACCAAATTTTCTTTTTTTATTTAAAACATAATTATGTTTGAGGACTTCTTTGGTGTTAGGCACTTCCATTCTGCCTAACTCAGATGCATTTTAGAACCTCTCAGATATAACAATTGTAACAGAAATTTTCCATGGAAACAGCTTTTGATTGCTTCTTAGCTATAAATAGCTCTTTCCTGGTTATTCTTTTAAAGGTGTTCCTTTCAGTCATCTGACACAGGCAATAGTTTGTTTGCCTTCCCCAAGGCTAGAGGAAAATACCCTGTGCTCAGGAAAATATACATTAGCATAAAATGTAATTCTAAGAGCTTGTGAAAAAATATGCTTCTGTAAACTTTATAAAAATGAGGCTCATTCCTTCAAAAAATATGAATGATACATAGATGGAACTGGAGTGAGGGTAAGTAAGCCAGTAACAGACCAATGTCCTCACTCCATCTTCCCCTCCTCACTATTATTATTAAAAAGTTAATATCTGTACAGAATAGACGCATTAATACCGAAATCTAAGAAGGAGAGCAGATAGGGGTTGTATAAAGGGAAATATAATAACAGTTACCAAAAACATAGCTAGAGAGAACTTAGCAATAGGGCTCAATGGCACAATAGAGTGACCATAGTTTTGTAAAGAACTAGAAGAAAAGAGTCTGAAGGTTCCGAACACAAAGAGATAAATGGTATATTAGCTGGTTTTTCTGTTGTGATAGAATACTGGCCGACTTATGGGAGGAAAGGGCTTATTGTCAGCCATTAACTTGACAATGACTAGGCAGACTTCAAGACAGGAACTTGGAGGCAGAAAGCTGAAATTAGGAACTCAAGCAGAGAGCATGGATGATTGCTGCTTGCTGGCTTGCTTCCAGGATCACTTTTAGCTGCCTTTCTTATACCTTCCAGAACAATCTACCCAAGAGAGTACTGCCCATAGTGAGCTGGCCCCTCCCATATCAATCAACAACCAAGAAAATGTCATACAGACATGCTTAAGGGTCATCTAATGAAGGCATATCCCAAAATGAGGTTCCCTCCACCCAGGTGACTCTATTTTGTGTCAAGTTGATAAAAATCTAAGCAATATACTATGGTTTATGTCAGAAAACTCAGTAGACCGAATCCCTTCTTGTCTCACCAGGCACTCTGAAGACAGAGGCTGGGACAGCTTTCAGCATATACACTGGCTGTGATTCCCCAGGGAAACAGAGCACACAAATGTGGAATGAGGTCTGCCCTAAGGAACTGACTCATGTGATCACGTGAGGAGTCCTACAGCCTGCCTCTGCAAGATGGAGACCGAGGGAAAGCCAGTGGGGTCAGTGAGCACTGGAGAGTGACTGGTAAAGAACCAAATTTGGGTCTACAAGGCTGAGGACCAAGCATACCAAGGGCAGGAGGAAGTCAGTTTTCCAGTTCTACCATCCAGTCAGATAATGACTTCAGCCTTCCTTCACATTTTTTTGTAGTTCGACCCTCAGCAGCTCAGCAGCTCACCTGATGGCCACTCGTGTTGGAGAAAACCATCTGCTTTATTTAAATCACCAGTTCAAATGCTATCCACTTTTAGAACTTACATCCACAGAAATAACATGTAACCAGATAGCTGAGTACTTCGTGGATGGGTTAAATGGGTGTACTACACACACAAAACTAACCATCCCCCAACAGAAAGATTTTTTTGGGGGGGATTAGTAAGTAATGAAAGCAGAGGAAGGAGGATGTAGGCTTGAGAAGAGACGGGAACTGAGCTGAGGCAGTTTCTTCAGCTTGTTCTACTCAAGAACTTTTTATGCAACTTTTTGCATATAGGTATAGAAAATATGTATAAACACCAAACATTTACTGACAATAAATTATAAACAAACTTATTTATAAGATAAATATACTTATTTATGTTTACATGAAGACTTAAATCTTGGCTGATTATTGACACTATGGGATATAGGATCATCTCATTTTTATAGTTGATCATAGTCATCAGTACTGAGAGTCCCACTTCACATAACTATATAGTACAAAATGGTAGAAATATGTTTAGAACTATTTCAGAAGTTGTTGGTTGGAAATTTTGTCTTAATCCCAAGCCAGAGCTCAATGATATTCTTGTTTGTTTGAGACAGGGTTTCATTGTGTAGCTTTGGCTCTACTGGAACTAGCTTTGTAGACCAGCCTCAAACTCAGAGATCTGCCTGCCTCTGCCTCCTGAGTGCTGGAATTAAAGGTACATACCACCACCCAGCTTCAATTAATGATTTTAAATGAAACTCATCAGCAACTCAAACAGAAAATTTGTTGTTGTTATATTTGTTTGGTTTGTTTTTTTTCAAGACAGAGTTTCTTTGTGTACTTCTGGCTGTCTTGGAACTTACTAGACCAGGCTGGCCTTAAACTCAGAGATCTGCCAGCCTCTGCCTCCCAAGTGCTGGTATTAAAGGCATAAATCACCAGGTCCAACTCAAACAACAATTATTAATATCTAATATTCCAAAACAAAAAATTAAAGAATGTACTAATTTCATACTCATATGTAAAGAAATATGGTAGGAAAATCTAAAAGTCTTGGCTATTATTAAACCATCATGCTTACTTTTTTGTTTTGTTCTGAGACAGGGTTTCACTATGTAGTCTTGTCTGCCCTGGAATCAGGCTGCCCTCAAACTCACAGAGATCTGTCTGTCTCTGTCTCCAGAGTTCTGGGATTAAAGGTGTGTGCCATTAAGTCTGGCTCATTATGTTTTTATAAGGGCAAAAAACACTTTTCAAAATATTTAATTTCTCTTACATTTATGTTTTGGTCTGTGTGTCTGCTGTGTGTGTGTGTGTGTGTGTGTGTGTGTGTGTGTGTGTGTGTACTTGCTGGCTGAAACCAAAAGATGACATCAGATCCTTCTAGTATGGGAGTTGCAGAAGGTGAGCTTCCATTGTTCTGGGTGCTGGGAAAACCACTGAGGAGCACCAAGAGCAGAAAACTATTTATGTGCAGTTAAAAAACTAATGCAATTCATATAGAACCTAACTGAGTGTGTTAGGTGGTGTTTACTGACATTGTGTGATGTGATGGCATGCAGTGCAAAGTTTACATGTTGCCTGTTCAGAAGTCAGGCTTCAGTGAAGTTGACTCATGCAACGTGGGTAAACAGTACCAGAAACAACTCAGATCTATTACCTTTCATTATGAACTTTGCTGCTTCCCAAGTTTTTGTGACTGTTATATTCGATGACAATGCCTTTTGTGGGGCCCCAAACCAGAGTTTAAAGAAGTTAGGGGCTAAATCACAGGTTAGTCAGTAGTGAAACACTTTGAGTCAATACTGGCAGCCAGTGTGTCCTACATTAGGCTAAAATGGCCAGGGCCACATTTAGTCACCACATTCTAGTGTTTCAGGAAGGGTGTGTTCTTGGACATTCCCTGAGGATGGCATGTTTCTCCTTGAGGAGGATCTAGGCTGTCACCTCTGTGTCTAAAATGTGGGATTCCCTGCAGGTTGAGTCATACAGGGAAGAGAACTTGGGAGAGATAAGAATGAAAACCTGGTGCAGACTTGTCTTTATCAACTGGGATCAGACTTTGAGGAGTCTAATAACAGGCAGTTATTCCCAGTGTACTTAAGCCCAGTGTAATTTTGGAAAAAAGCTTCCTGGTGTAATGCAATCCCTGTTGCACAAGGAAACAAGATTACATTTAAACTCAACTCAGGGTAGCTGTCTTTTCTTCCAAGAAGATAGGTTCTAGAGATGCACTAGCTGTACTACCTTAAGGGCCTAAGTCTGGCCTGGTCTTAGTCATACAGATAATGTAGACGTCATTTGGGCTCTTAGCCACCTCCAGTCCTGGTTGTGGGAGCTTGGGGGAGCCTCTGGCTATAAGGGTCATTCAGATTATAAGTCACCTCCATCCAGTACTGGTTGTAAGAGCTTGATATGGCCTGGCCCAAAAGACATCAGGCTGTTACTCACTTCCAACTCTCAGCTCTCTGGATGGAAAAACAGGTTTTTCATCTTTCCTATTGAAATGACAATCCTTGTGTGCGTCACACTCTTGGTTTTTCTGGAGATCTGTTGGTACAAGGACCTTTGTGCTGTGCTCCCAACATGAAAACACTGTTATTTGCTTCTCTATTTTTCCTTACGCAAACTGACAATTTTTTCCATAGATCTTCCTCTATTGAATTCTACAAGATTTGTTGAGTTCCTGCTGGGATTTTGATTGGACTGGAATAAAATACATTATCATTCATTGTAGGAAGAATTGACATGTACTTGGCAGTGGTTTGGGTAATGACCCGAAAGGCTGTGTTTCTGTCGAGGACCTACAAGCTGTCTAAGGTTAAGAGACTGTTACATATAGGATACCATACTGAAGTAAACTTTATATGCATGCTGTGTGGACAATGACCCTGGAGATGAGTGTCCATACATTATGTATAAGTCTGGCTTTTCACTTACAGTGGGAGAACTTACGAATGTGGACCAGAGAAAGCTTTGCAAACATCCAAATTAAATTTGGGATTAACTTCATCAATGTAAACTCATGATTTTAATTATATTTAAAGAGAGATGTAGAAACATACACACATACATATGGTACTTGTGTGCATATGTATTTCAAAGTTTCAACAGCTGAGAGGACCTGGGAACAATGAGACCCTGGCAGCAACAGAGACACTGAGAGCTTAGATCTTGATTTCTACAGGCTATCCTTGGGCTTCTTGGGGAAATTGTTTATTCCTGAGCTAAACGAAGGAAAATACAAAGTGAACTTATGCAGCATGCTAGGAAAAGGAAATGCTTACATATTATGTGGCTATACCAGAAGGATCCAGAATTCATCCTTAAAAGATCTCCCACTGAACAAATCCAGGACAATTTAAGCATAAAAATAAAGAACCATAGTAACATAATATATAAATAGCAATCTATGAGTCTACACTGAAATCAGTAAGTAAACAAATAGGAGAAAGAAAAATCTTCCTTATAGAAAAATGGGCTATCACTGGAAGATCAAGATTCCAGGACGGTCTAGGCTACATACTTTCTTGGCCTTCCTCCTCTCAAAAAGAATGCTGGGCTGGGCTTAGTGAGCAAGAGCACGTATTCAAATAGAAGAGGATTTAAATTCATTTCCCAGCATGCACAATGGACAGTTCATAGTTGCTTGTAGATTCGGCATCAGGAGATATGACACCATATTCTAGATTCTGCAGGCATCGGCACTCACATGTTTGGGCACATACACACAAACTTTAAAAGAAAACAAAATATCCAAGCATGGTGGTGCATGCTTATAAACCAGGACTAAGAGGTATAGGCAGGCAGACCTCAAAAGTTCAAGGCTAGTTTAATCTATATGCAGGCCAACCAGGGCTACACAGTTGAGATCATATCTCAAAATTAGTAAAATACAAATAAATAAGTATTTTTTAAATTAAAAAATGCTAACTAGTCAAAGCAAAAATAAATGAGAAAATAAGAAAAATGATTTATTCAACTATTATCATTCTGGAGTCAGAAGTTTCTGACCCATCTGGCCTGAGGTCTGGACCTGCAGTCTCATAGCTGCTTAGCACCAAATAATCACACAAAGGCTTATATTAATTACAAACTGTCTAGTTTATGGCTTAGGCTCATAATCAGCTAGCTCTTACAACTTAACTCAACCCATTTTTATTAATCTATGTCTTGCCATTTGGCTAGTGGGTTTTCCTGTGTTCCATTATATTTTGCTCTCTTGGGTAGCTATGGTGGAAATATCCTCTGTATGCTGTAAATAAAGCAACTGGTTTGGCCTATGTGGAGCACCATGAAAGTGGTAAACCTCTATCTCCAAAAATATTTAATTATGATTCATACCAGTAGTAACATTACACTTATGAAGTAACAACAAAAATAATTTTATGGTTGGGGTCTCAACATGGGAGACTGCATTAAATGGAAGGTTCAGTATCGCTCTAAGAGATTATGTTGAGAAATTATCCTTGATTTGTTTTGAAACACTTGAGTGGCGATTTGAAAAATGGCATTATTAATTGCTTTTAGAATTACACACTGTTCACGTATTAAAAACAACAACAAAACCCTTTAGGAAACACTTGCTCCAACCACCACAGAAAGTTGCTTAAAAATCTCCAAGATTGCAAACCACCATCTAGCGGTGAAGAAGAGAGGTTCAGGCTAGTGGTGGGAACAGAGCGGCTCCGAACAGCACGTTTTCCTTTCACTTTCATCTTCTTCCCCTCCTACTCAGAGTAGTAGTAACCCTACAAACTCAATGAATTCTGAAGTTTATTTATTTGACAGTAGTCTTTGTTTTGAGACAGGCTCTCATTACGTTGCCCAGGCTGGCCTGGGATTTGCTATCCTGCCTTTCAACCTACCAAAATGCTGGCATACAGTATGCACCATCGTGCATGGCTGATGGTATAGTTTTAAAGCAGTGAAACACTGTGGGCTTTTGAGAACTGTGGAAATCTATTGGCTTTAAGATGGGGTGAGGAACAAAGGTGTCTACCACCCATACATCTCACTCCTACCCAAATAGTTCTCAGGGGCAGTCACACCACCTCCCAAGCCACAAAATGCTTTCTGTTCACAGACCCAGAACTTCACATACACCAGTGGGATCATTTGAGGTCAAGTGATGATTTCGTTTTACCTACGACAATTATTTAAATTTAATATTTAGAAGGAATGCACTTAACCCTAAGTTCATTAAACTCTAAGGGTGGGAAAGTGGCCAGAGTCTTAGGGAACTAGCCATATTGGTATAGAGTTGTTTGTTTCCGTTTCTCCTTTTCCTATTTCCTTCTTGCTCATTCCTCTCTTTCAAATAAATCAAGCAATTGTTTTGTTTAAACGGAACATGTAGCTCCCCGTGCAAGGTGCTTTACTTTTCCCAGAAGGCACTTGGAAATCCTAATAGAAATGTTCCCTAAACTACGGATTTGGGGTTTTTTTCCCAACACATTCATAAGCTGTCGTCTGAAATCCATTTTCTATTAGCACAATTTTCCTCAACCCTCTGAAGACTTTTTGCTATCATCAGTCGTGCTAGTAGAGACCCCGTGGGCTTTTTATTTGACTTACAATGTTTTTGTTTTTTTTTTTTAATGGGTTTACGAAGATCGGCGAAGTATTCTGATAACTTAAAGCCAAATTACACACTTCACCTTTCAAAACCTTGGGGCTCGGTGCCTCCAGGGGCATCCGGGCTTTTACTCCTATTTCTGCTCCTGCACTGCGCTCCCGGGAGGGGAGGTTTCGACCGAGAAGTTGGGAGACGCAGTGGTGCGGAACTTGCAACAGTTGGTGTCGGGCGATAGATAGTCAGGACGGGACTAGTTTAAAAACCAAAAGCCCCGGGGAGGGCCGGGGCAGCCGTGGCCTTGCTGGAGAGCGAGGGCGGAGCGGGGACAGGACGCCCGCGTCGGAAGGCGCCGTGCCGGGGCTGCCTGGACGTGGGAGCCTGAGCCCGTGCGCCCGGCGCGGGCGGGAGGAGGAGCAGGCCACCGCGGGGCCACGGGGAGGTGAGGGCGGCCTTGCCCCCGCGCCGCCCCCGGCGGGAGGCGCGACGCCCAGGCCACGGGTGCGTGCGCGGCCCCGGGGCGACGCGGCTGGGCGTGCGCGGGGCCGCGGCGGAGGTAGGGCCGGGCGGGCGGCAGAAGATGGCGAGGGTGTGTAGGCGGCAGCAATGCTCCGTTGAGAGACGCGGCTTTCGGCAAGAACTGGACTCGTGGCGCCACAAGCTCATCCACTGTGTAGGTGAGGCTCTCCACCCGGGCCCGAGCCGCCCCGCCGTCGGCCGCTCGTGCGTGGGAAGGAGCAGGGCAGCGGCCGCCGCGCTCCGGCCCCGCGCGCCCTCCGGGGCTCGGCCCCCCTCCCCCACCCCCCGGAGCGCGCGCGCGCGCGCGTCCGCGTCCGCGCAGCCGCGGCGCCCCTCCCCTCGGCTCGCGGGGCGGGCTCGGACGCACGGCCTCTCCTGTGCGGGCGGGCGGGCGCATTGTGGACGCCGGGCCAGCGCGCCGGGCGGGACGCACGGGGTCGCCCCCACCTGCCCTCGTCCCGCGCCCCTCCCCCCACGCCGGCGGCGCGCCCCCGTGCACGCGGGCACGCGCGGCGGCGGCGCTCGGGCGTGTGCGAGGCGTGAGGTGGAGATGGGGGCGGAGGGAGCCGGAGCTGTCACAGGCCCCGCGTCCGCCTGAGCGAACCAAGTGGGGTGTCATGGCCGCGGGGGGCAGCGGCTGCACTTCCTCTGCTGGCTGCGGCGGCGGCCGGGGAGTTAGTCCTCGACGCACGGGTCGGTGTGTGCGGATTTGTGTTTGGCGTGCGCGCGGCGGGGAGGCGGGGGTGGGAGCCGGGCGGGGGGTCACCCTCGTCCCCTGTGCTGAGCACGGGCTGCCGGCGCGCTTCCCGGGCCGGGGAGGGAGGCAGCGTGGATGGAGGGACGCCCGGGAGGAGCCGGGCGGCGGGGCTGCACCTCTCACACTGTGTGTTTTGTCTGTTTTCTCTCCCAAGGTCCCGTTTCCCTCTGTGCGATGGCCGGCGGGACCATAAGGGCTTAACTCATATATTTAACCCCCCTCCAAAAAGTAAGTGGCCCGTGTGGTGTCTGCTCCACCCGCCGCCCCCTAGCCCCTGTCCGTTCTTGTCTTTGACTCTAATGTCCCCAGCATTGTTATTTCCCCGTCTCTGCTTCGGTGCTGCTGATGTGTGGGGAAATGCCCTCTCGTCGTCCTCTGTCCCCCACGCCCAGTCCTCGGGGAGGCCCGGAATTCCAGCCCCCCATCTCGGTGGGGCATGTTCTTGGGAATCAGATCTTCCTCGGCAGAACCTGGGAGATTCTGTGCGTCCGCTTGGGCCCCTGGTCCCCTCCTTCCCGACGGGCTTTCGTTGGAAGGAATTATGCAAATCCTGCTTTCTGGTGTCCATTCAGCGGCAATTTCATGCGGTGAGAAGTTCTCTTTGTTGTGCGAGGGGGAGAACAGACACTGATTTAATAGACATATCTGTTGGGGGGAAGGGTGGAGGGGGTGTGGAGAGGCTCAATTTGGAAGAATTACAGCACTTGGGTAGCTCAGTCTTTGTGTTTGAGCCTTCTGGCTTGACTGGAGGGTCTGCCCTTTACAATGTCCCACAAGGGATGTTTTCTATGATAGATGGAAAAGCAAAGCTAAAACTTTAAACAAGTGAAAAATAAGATAACCTTTACTTAGAGAAAATAATCACTGCCATTTTTGCAGGATTTTATTATGAGAACGTGTAATGTGAATTTATTAAGGGTTCAAATGTAATAATTAGCAAGCAACAATGCTGTAAGGTATCTGATACCACTTTGATTGTCCAAAGGTTAAAAGTATATTTTTAAAATGTATACTTGAGTAAATAATAGAGATCTGTACAGTTTGTATATATGTGTGTGTGTGTGTGTGTGTGTGTGTGTGTGTGTGTGTGAGAGAGAGAGAGAGAGAGAGAGAGATAGATAGATTGATTTACCTTGTGAATACAGGTTAAAATTTCCCACTTACCAGTTCAAACCCTGCTCCGCCCTACAGGAAACAGGCTTTTTGGCTCCAGCTATCATTTACTGTATTCTGCTTCTGCTTGTTTTATTTTTCAAGACCTGTCACACATTTGCTTCAGCGTGCCGTGGGCGTAAGCACTTAGGAATTATGTTATTCGTCATCATCATGTAAAAGTGTACATGGCAGGTTTTGAGAAACGTCAAATTGAAGTGTCTCCAGAATTCTTGGTTAATATAAAAGACAAATTATTTAGAAGAATTTTTAAATTTTATAGTGCTAGTTTACTCTTAGTGATTATGTGAAGGAGGGCTTTTTTAATGTTTAAAAGACTATATTTGAGAAATGCAATCCTGTACATTTTTTGCGTTGATATAACTTTTGCTTAAGTTATTTCACTGAGTTATCTTATGCTGTGTGATTTAAGATTCTTGTATTCTGATTAACTCTCCTCATTAACAGTTTTATTAGTGGTTGATAACTGCTTCTGGGCATGGTTGATAACTGCTTCTGGGCAAAATGTTGGTTTTTACCTAAAAAAAATCCTCCTATAAACATCTCAGTTGAGTATCAAAATCATACTAGTTCTTTGAAGACTGAGTTGGTGATCAGTTTTCTTAGAGTGTACTTGAAACTCCAGATTTTCACTTTTCAGGTGATACTTAGGAGCTCTAGAATCCACAGTACAGACGGTGTTTTAAATACTAATACTTACAGTTACTCAGCTAAAGTCATATGGGTATCATATTTTCTCTTTTGTTATGTGTAATTTTGCTTTCTAAGGGGAGCATTTTAAGTGGCATTATGAGGTTTGTATTTTAAGGGGCTAGCAGCAGCCTGTAGATAGATAGTCCAAAGAAGCTGTGCTTTGTACTATCAGATACAGTAATTCCTCTTATTTTAGTAGGATTGGTTCTGCACGGTTAATCTTCTGATACTCTTGGTTGATTGTCTTAGTATTTTTGGGGTGTTTTGCTTCTAAGTGAAACTTAATTTATAGCAATCTTTGGGTTAAAAATGAAGTTTCATTCATTTCCAGAATTTAAGTTTTCTTTTTACTGTTTTTTGGCAAGGAGGGAATAAGCTGTCAGTGGTGTCTGGAAGACAAGTGTTACCGAGTCAGTAATAAGTTTAGTTAAATCAGAGTTAATACAGGTTGAGTATCTCTTCAAAGTTCTTGAGGTTTGAAATTTCTGTTTTTCAGATTTTGGAATG
Source organism: Sigmodon hispidus (assembly GCA_004025045.1). Taxonomy (NCBI): domain Eukaryota; kingdom Metazoa; phylum Chordata; class Mammalia; order Rodentia; family Cricetidae; genus Sigmodon; species Sigmodon hispidus. The sequence goes on from PVIH01006713.1 coordinate 53,931, forward strand.
TTTACAAAGGATTTTACTGACTCTGCATCCATAATCTGAAAATCTGAATACCCAGCTGCTCTAAAACCCAAACCTATTTGAGCACTTTAGATTGGAGCAGAACCTATACTGGGTTCAGACAGTTATTTTAGGCATGAGTGTTTGTTTACTTCGGTGGCTGTTGAGGGGGTCTATTCAGGTTCCAGGCCATCTGGTCTCTGTCTGATGTTGCATATTGCTTGGCTACCCATTAACCTTACTGCATTCTCTTAGCTCTCTCTAGTATGGGAAATGGTATAATTTAGGTAGTTCCAGTTTGCCTTAAAAAGGACAGGATGAATCTCTTTGACTTATGGAAAGATATTTCAGGTAACCGATTCTGTCAAATGTGTTTATAGAATTTCAAAATTATTAATAATGCCAGTTTTTAACTTTAGTGAGTTACACAGGATGGCCTTGAATTTTCTAATAGTAAGAATTGATTATTTTGCCTGGATGCTGGTTTGGAACATCTTTTATCCTAGCACTTGGGAGGCAGAGGCAGGCATATCTCTTTGGGTTTAAGGCCAGCCTAAGTCTACAAAGTAAGCTCTAGAACAGCCAAAGCTACACAGAGTTTTGAGAAACCCTGTCTCAAAAACACCTAAACAAACAAACAAAAAGAATTGATTATTTCACGTTGGGGGTGTTTGTGTGTCACTTCTGAGTAAGTATCTATCCAGTCCCTTAGCAACTGGACTTTAGGAATGGAAGGTACAGCTAAGTGACTAATTCACTTAAATATTTATTAAGCAAACTGCCTTTAAAAACAAACCAGACATTGTGAACAAAAATTGAGGTGACTGCTTTGAATTTTCAGGAGTTTTTAGGTTTTTTGTTTTGTTTTGGGTTTTTGTTGTCATTTTAATTTAAACTAGCTTACAAAAATTGGGTCTTAGAACTTTTAGTTCTTAGAGAAGATATATACAGTTTATTGTATGAGTCAAAATGTTTAGTGTAATGGTACAGATAAGTGGTGTGGGGTATCCTAGAAGTGAAAGAAATCTCTTGGTCCGAGTGCTTCATGGAGGAGCCATTCTTAGCTTCATTTTTATTTCGATAGACATGGTATTGTATTCCTGAGAAACATAAGCAAAATGGAAAAGAACAAGTTTCAGTTTAAACTGCAATCCAGAATTAATGGACAGGGACATATGTTTGTGAAATTTAGTTGGCTTTGCTACTGGTACATGCTTCTAATCTCAGCACTTGGGAGGCAGAGATTGTCAAATTAATCTTTTAGATTGAGGCCAGTCTGTCTGATCTACATAGTGAGACCCTGTCATTTTTGTTTTGTTTTGAGATAGGGTTTCACTGTGTAGGTCTGACTGACTGCCCTAGAACTTACTTTGTCTTACTCTGTAGACCAGGCTAACTCATAAAGATCCACCTGCCTCTGATTCTCAGGTGCTGGGATTAAAGGCAGCCCCAAAGCTGTTTTATTCTGAGACAGGTTCTCATATTGCTTAGGCTGGTTTCAAATTTACTTTATAGCCAAGAATTACCTTAAATTTCTTACTCTCTTGCCTCCATTTTCCAAGTGCTGTGGTTACAGTTGTGTGCCACCACACCTACTTATTTACTTTCAAGTTAAACACTTAACATCATTCCTCTACATACTATCTTTTAATTTGTTTGCAAGTAACCCCCCTCCTTTTTCTTTTTAACTGTTCTGTGTACTTGCACATCTCTTTGGGCATAATTCCATCATATCCTCTTAGCTCATTTTTATTTTGTCAACTATTCCTTGAAATTTTAAATTGAAATGGAATTTACATATAATAAAATTTTATTTTTGAAACAGGATCTTATATGGTCTCAAACTTACTCTGTAGCGAAGATTGGCCTCCATGTCCTAATCTTCTTGCCTGTATCTCTAGAGAGTGAGGTTTACTGGTGTGCCAGGCATAATTTACCTTTTGAAATGTACAGTTTCTGCTTTCTAATTCACAAAGTTGTGCACATATCACCATTAATTCCAAAACATTTTTATTTCCATAAAAGAAACTCCTTGCTCATAGGCAGTCATCCCAGCTCTTCTGTGACTTAGCTCTTGGCAGCTTGTAATCTGCTTTCTGTTTCCTGGGTTTATCTAGTTAACATGTTTCTTACAGATGAAATCATGTACTCTGTGGCCCTTTGTATCTGACTTTTTTTCCATATAGCATAGTGTTCTTAAGTTTCATCCAGGTTGTAGCATGCATCCACTGTTTTTTTATTATTTTTTTAAAAAAAAAACCTTTATTTATTTATTTACTTATTTGCCTTGATGTTTGCCTGGAACTGGAACTACAGACAGCTGTAATGGGTGCTGCCATGGGAATTGAACCCGGGTCCTCTGGAAGAGCAGACGGTGCTCTTAACCGCTGAGCCATCTCTCCAGCCCCCTGTTTTATTATTTTTATAGCTAAATAGTATTACATAATGGACAGTCCCACACTGTGTACATGCATCAGTTGGTGGACATTTAGCATATTTTTTTTCTGTTACAGTAATGATTCTATGAGAATTTGTATACAAGTTTTTGGATATGAATTTTCAGTCTTTTTGAGTATATACATAGGATGGAATTGATGGCTCATGTGACTGTGTTTTAACTTTTTGAGTTTACCGTTTTCCAAAGTGTTTGGGGGACATTTTACATACTTACCATCATTGTTTAAATGTCCCAATATTTTTCTAAGTGCATGGTAACATTTTTTTATTGTGTGCTTTTGCTCACTTCATCTTTTTTCTTCTCGGTTTTTAAAAATTATGGCTGTCTTAGTGACTATGAATTAGTACGTCATTATGTTTATTTGCTTTGAGTTAATGACTGATATTAGACAACCTTTATTTTGTCTGTTGGCCACTTGTCTGTCTTTGGAAAAATATTTGTTTATATCTATTATCCCCATTGCAGTTTGGTTATTACTGTTGAATTGTAAGAATTGTTTATGTATTCTGAATACTAGACCCATGTCAGTGTGTAGGTCTTAGAAGTAATGTGAACAGATGTACTGTGGTGAATGAGAACAAAACTGCAGCATATCTTCTGAGAAGAATACTATGCATAAGCAATGGAATAAGCAGAATGAGATGGAAGTTTTCAGTAAAGACTTGTTTAAATATTTTTTCTATATGAGTCAACAGATGATTAATTTATTGTATAACATATAGATATATCTTGTTATCTGCCTTTTCTAAATTTCTGCTTTTTAAAAATGATTTATCCTTATTTTGTGCATTGGTATTTTGTTTGCATTTTGTTTGTCTATGAGGTATCAGATTTCCTGGAACTTGAGTTATAGACAGTTACAAGCTGCCATGTGGGTGCTAGGAATGAACCCTAGTCTTTGGAAGAACAGCTTGTGCTCTTTACCACTGAAACATATCTCCAGACCTAAATTCCTGCCTTTTAAAGGAGTAAAATCACTGTAGACAATATAATATGCCTCTTTACTCAAAACTGTTTTTCCCCCCTGAATTTTGGCTAGTAAAGTGCTCAGTCATAGAATTTTGTCTGTTCCATGTACATTTGAATATTGAGAAAATTCTATATTACTTTTTTTTAGGTGAGGTTTCACTATGTAGCTCTGGCTGGCCTGGACCCCCAAAGAGATCAGTGCTACAAAGTGCCAGGGGAAATGATGTTGTGATTTTGTTTTTTATGAGACAGGGTCTCGCTGTGTATGTAACACAGTAGTCTTTGAGCTAGCAGTCTTCCTGTTTGACACTCTGGAGTTTTGGGATTGCAGTGGTGAACCCTCAGCCCCCATGTCTAGTTTATAGTTGAGGCCTTAAAGATGAAAGAGCGTTGGGGGAAATATGCAGCAAAATTAGACAATCCAGATCCTTTGCTTAGTGGATAGTGAACAACAAGTTCAGAAAGCTAGATAACAGTGATTGACAGCTTCTAAAGATTTTTGTCTTGTTTTTATTTTCTTTGTTTCATATTTCATCTATTTTGTTGACGAGAATTATTTGAGTAGCTCAATCTTTTTTTCTGTAATAGAAGCCAATAAAATTATAGGCATAAAATTTTGTTGACGAGAATTATTTGAGTAGCTCAATCTTTTTTTCTGCAATAGAAGCCAATAAAATTATAGGCATAAAACCAGTATTTTTAAGTGCTTCTTATGAATTTGTGAATGATATCATTGTAAAATTCTTAAAATTCAGAGTAACAGAAGGATCTAATTTCGTGTTATGTGCTTTTTTAATCATAGGAAAAGATGTATCAAAAAGGATTGCTAAAAGAAATGGATTTAATCTTTGGTATTTAGACTAACATTTTAAATTTTGGTAATGGAAGACTAGACATTTTACAATTGTCTTTTCAAGTAAAAGATGGAAAAAAAACTGAAACTATCACAGTATAACTGCAGCATAGCCGCAGAGCAGCCGTCTTTTAGCTTCTGAACCGCACACAAATACCAGAAATTGAACATAATTTATAAGCTAGGCCTCAGATTTTTGATAAGTAGAATGATGCAGGTAAACATATTAAGTGCTTAAAATTTAACATAAAGGGACTGGAGAGATGGCTCAAGGGTTAGAAGCACTGGCTGTTCTTCCGGGGGACCCAGGTTCTATTCCCAGCTCACAATTGTCCCTAACTCCGTTCCAGATGATTCAGTGCTCTGTTCTGCATAGTCAGATCCTACATGCATATGGGGCATAGTCGATAACACAACCCGCCCCAGAAAAGATAAGTTAAAAAAAAAGAAAACCATTTTAAAAATTGGTTAGTTAGAAAAAAATTAGTAATATATCTTACTGTAGTATCAACTTTAACTTAACATATATACTTGCCTTGTATTTGTGGAAGCAATTGAATGCTTTTCTTTATGGCTTTGAAAGAGTCCTACTATGAACCTACACTGGCCTGGAATTCACTGTGTAGCCCAGGCTTACCTTGACCTAATCCTGCCCCCTCGTCTGCTTCCTATAAGAAGAGTGGGCTACCATACTTGGCTGACAGTTTAATGTTAGAATTATCTTAAATTAATATCCCAGATATAAGTAAAACAGAACCAAAGTTTTCTTGAAGTACTCTTTTTAGTTAAATTATTTTAATTGATGCTTGAAACTAACTGCTTTTATTTGCATTTTTTTTTTTTTCCGGCAAGGTTTGCAATGGAGCCCTATTTGCATTTTTTTTTTAGGCATGATTTGCAATGTAGTCCAGGGTGGTCTTGAACTCATGGTCCTACTGCCTTAACTTTGCCAGTGCTTTGTTTATAGACCTGCATCACTATATCTGGTGTGTTTGTTGTTTGTTTTATTAAAGATGATGCATGTGCACAGACATACATGCAGGCAAAAGCAAAAACCATATACATAAAAGTAAAAATCAATTTAAAAATCAAGAATTATTTTTATTGCATAATGGGAAGGCATGGAACTCAGGTGTCAGGCTTGCTTGGAAAGTGACTTTACCTGCTGAACCATCTGCTGGCTCTAAAGCAAGTTTTTTTTTTTTTTTTTTTTAAGATTTATTTATTTATTTATTTTTAAAATTTTTATTTATTTATTTATTTGCCTTGGTGTTTGCCTGGAACTGGAACTACAGACAGTTGTTAGCTGCCATGTGGGTGCTGGGAATCGAACCCAGGTCCTCTGGAAGAGCAGACAGTGCTCTTAACCGCTGAGCCATCTCTCCAGCCCCAAGATTTATTTATTTATTATGTATACAGTATATAGAAGAGCTTACCAGATGTCATCATAGATGATTGTGAGCCACCTTGTGGTTGCTGGTGGTTCAGGACCTCAGGAAGAACAGTCAGTGCTCTTAACCTCTGAGCCATTTCTCCAGCTCCCTAAAGCAGGTTTTTATTAACATATATTGATCATGCATAGTAATTGATTCAACTGACTTTTTTATTTTTTGAGACAGAGTTTCTCTGTGTAACAGCCCTGGCTGGCCTTGAACTGAAGAGATCTGAGTGCCTCTGCCTCTGGAGTGCTAGATTAAAAGTGTGTAACACCACCATGGGCTTTACACACTCATATATATGTGTGTATATAATATATTTTATATATGTGTATATAATGTATTGTCTTCATATTTACTCTTTATTACCCTCTCTTATTCACCTTGGCATTCCTGCTGGTCCTCTCTCTCTCCCCAGCTAGTCCTTCTACTGTGAATTTTTTTTTTTTTTTATTCTCATCTAGTGAGTTTAATTAGGGTTGCTTATAGAAACAGTGGCTATACCACTGAAGAACTTGTTTCTCCTTTCAGCAACCTGTCTGTAGATCCACAGGAAGGGATGGGGCCCTGTGAACCCTTCTGACTCTGTCACAGGATGCTTATATATAGTTGGAATCCTCTTTGGGTTCCCAAGTGAAGACATGGAGACTTATTACTAATCATGAATGCTCAGCCTTAGCTTAGGCTTGTTCCACTAGCTCTTTTAACTTAATTTAACCTGTCATCTATGCTTTGCCTCATGGCTTTTTAACCTTTCCTTCATTCTGTATGTCCTAACTTCTTGTTTTCTCTGTGTCTGTCTGGCTGACCTCTACTGTCTCTTTTCTTGATTTGTTTTCTTTGATTAATCTTCTTTACTTACCTTCCCCCCCCCTTTTTTTTTTTTGCCCTTTTTGGAGACAGGGTTTCACTATGTAGCTTTGGCTATTATGAATATAGACCAGACAGGCTTTGAAGTCATAGAGCTAGATCTGCCTGCCTCTGCCTCCTAAGTGCTGGGATTAAAGGCAAGGTGTGTACCAACATGTCTGGCTAGTGATGTTTCTTAAAAGCTAGCTCTTTGATTTTTAACACCATTTTTACAGGTGCAGAATAGAATTAAAGAGACTAAGAATTTTGTTCATAGTTAAAGAATGGTAGAGAAGCAAGGCTGAAGAGATTTAAAATTTTAATTTATATTTTATAATAATCTTTAAGAATTGCTAGGGCTGGATTGGAATTTACATTTCTATGTTCTATGTTTTTCTTTACTGATTACATGTCTGTTTTTGTTACTTAAATTCTGGTTTCTCTTTCTATACTACTGGCATGACCTGCATAGACTTATTCTGTGCTTGAAATAGAAGAATGCCTTGTTAACCTTTTTTTTTAGTAGCTGGGACCCTGTTTGTCTATCTTTCTTTTGATTTAATTTAAAAAAAAAAAAAGTGATATCCAGAGTTAATAGGCTTCTGAGCCGAAAGTTTCCGTTGGCTTAATTTTCCTCTGTAGGTTGCTAGGTTGGTCATTCATCAACAAGATTTGAGCACAAGAGAAAGAGAGCAAAAGAGGTCCAGGTGGTACTGATGGCAGGCCTTAAGTTTGACAAGTGTGTGAACCAGTTTAGTTGACAACACTGGGTCTCCAACAAAGGTGCTAGAGTACCCTTCCCAGACACTTGATGGTGACAGGAATAAGGTTGGAGCAAATGGTCAAGGTGACCGAGGACATTCCTGAGAAGGGAGAGGAGAGATTGACAACTTTGTTCTTAGGCAGGGCCTTGATATAAAGGGTATATGGGAGATTTGGAAGGAGGAAGAGGAAGGGAGAAGTGTTGTAATTATAATCTTAAAAAGTAAAGAAAAAGACAATATCTCACTGTCTAGCCTTGGAATTCTTATATACCAGACTGGCCTTGCATTCACAGGTCCATCTGCCCCTCTTTCCCAAGTTCCAGAACTAAAGGCATGGTCTCCTGTGTCCTGAAAGATGTGGCAAATGTTTGAAAATAATACCCTGGTCTAATAATATTGATCTTGATACAGTACTGCTTCATAAACAGCAGGCACATGGTTATGTGATAAAGGTAATGTGGAGAAAGTTTCATCACAAAAAATGAGAAATACCTTGTTTTCATTTCAAATAAAAAAAGAGGAATGTAAATGTTTGTACTGCTTTGTGTTGAAATGTGGTTTTCTTTGCATGATTAATTACATAAATATCCATCTCTTTATGTTTTTAATTATTCAGATTTTCATTGAGTTACTAAGTAAACTGAGTTTAACTTGTATTCCTCCTATACCATGCCAGCTTAAAAAAGTGGGTATTTTCTGTAGCTAATACTTTAAAACTTTATGGTATACAGATTCACTTTTAAGGATCTTAAGGCTTTATTGAAAAATCAGAGTTTGGGGATGTAGCAAACATTTTTCCCCCTTTCTGGGCTTGGTGATGCAAGTCCTTAATCCCAGCAGAGGCAGATGGATGTCTTGAGTTTCAAGGCCAGCCAGGGTTATATAGTGCAATCCTGCTTCTCCTTCCCTTGCCCCTTCCTCTCTAAATTCTTTACCTAAATTCACTAGAAAGAAATAATTTATTTTAAATTAGTAATAATGATTTGATAAAACTTTTTCATTTGTACATATTTGACATGGGTACTTTTTAAATTATAGTAATATCTTTTCAATTCAGAACCCAAAACTTTGAAGCATGTGGTACAAAGCCTGTTTCTATTTTCTGTGGCTGTCCATCTTCCCTCAAACTCCCCAGTGTAGTCAGAAGTTTCTGGCATAGCCTATGCCCAAGGTCTGGACTGGCAGTCCAGCAACCACTTAGTCCCAAGTAAACATACAGAGGCTTATATAAATTGTAAGCTGTTTGGCATATGGCTCAGGCTTATGTCTTGCTAACCCTTAAACTAACCTATGATTCTTACACATGTTTAGTCATGTGCCTTCGTACCTTTTTCCCAATGCATCATTCTCATCCTTCCTCCTTCCCTCCACTGCTTCTCAGAATTCTCCTAGTCTGGTTGCCCTGCCTCTACTTCCTATGTAGCTTCTAGCCAATCAGCATTTTATTAAATCAATATGTACAATGACAAATATTTACAGTGTACAAGAGCATAGTCTCACAGTACCCCAGACCAGCCTAAGCTACATAGTGGAAGTCTGTCTAAAAAAAACACGAGAAGAAAAAAACAAAAGAAAGAAATGAGACTCCTGGGCACTGTCACTTCTTCAGTGGGGGATGGATTCTGAAAACTGGGCTGCCTTAATGCTACTGTAGGAAGCCTGAAACATGAGTGTTGGAGCTTGAGCACCTAGGTTGTATTTTTGAGCCGTAAGAGTTTTTTAAAAATAAGATTAGTGTTGTACAGTACAGTCCCTTTAAACCACCATATCCAGCCATAAATGTAATGGCACTATGGGAGGCCAGGGCAAGAGAATTAATTATGAGTTCAAGGGTTAAAAGCAGGGCCCTGTCTCCTTAAACAAATGAACAAATTGTTCAGATTGTGTCTGAAGGTCTGGCCTTGTGTTTACCTGAACACTTAATTGAGGCAGTGGCATTTACTTAATTAAAGAAGAAGTTGATTTTGTTAGATGGTTTTGCTTTTTATTTAGTGTGTAAATTGGGCGCTTTCTTTGGGCATCCTTCTCTGACTTGAACATTATTAGTTCTCTTATGTCTGATACTTAGAAACTATAGGAGAAGCTCATAGTAAAGGTATCCAACAGGGATGATAAATAAGTGTTCCCAGTTAAGGAAGAACCAACACAAAGAAGAGTTAAGTGTTGGTAGAAAAACTAACACAGAGGTCAGTTCTGTATTTTGAGATCCAGGTAGATAAGGAAGTAGCTACTCAGTGACTCATAGATACCAAGCCAAAACGTTTCCTGCTAACTAAAGGCATATTGATTTATAAGGGAGTTTTTAAACAAGTTTTAAAAAAAAAAAAACTTGTAAACTTTGTTTACTTTGGGGTCATTAGTTTAGAAGATGATTTGGCTAGATTGCGTTTTAATTTAGTCATGAAGCCAAATATTCTGTGAGCATCTGTACACAGGGATACAGTGATGATGAATGAGGAGGCAGAGTAAACTGTATCCATACCATACTACACAGAATGTAAGAAGAGAAACAGCAGCATTACAAATGTTCTGAAACAAGACATTCTCTGTGTGTATTATAAGGGTGGGGTTAGAAAAACAAATTTAGGAGACTTTCTGAGAAAAGAATGTGTAATTTGATAGTTAAAAGAGCAGGAGTTGAGAAGGAGTTGAGGGAGGGAGAAGGTACTGGGTAGAAAAGTCTTCTAGATAGGCTTTTAGACTATAGATAAACATTTTAAAAGACTGTAAAATGAAAATTAGACCTTGATTTTCAAGTACATTTTCTTTTATTACTTATTGCACTTAAACATTCTTTAAAAAGATTAAACTTTGTAGGATTTAAAAAACTATTTTAGATAGATAGCCTTAGTTGTCCTGAAACTCAGTCTGTAGACTAGATTGGCCTTCAACTTAGGTCTTTTTGCCTCTGCTTCCCAAGTGCTTGAAATAAAGGCATGTACCCTTGTTCCTGATCTTTTGCTTTTATTTTATGTATATGACTGCTTTACCTTCATAAATGTGTGTATTCGTAGTGCCCAAGGAGGCCAGAAGAGGGTATTGGATTTTTCTGGAACTGCAGTTACAGATGGTTTTGAGCCACCTTATGGATACTAGAAATCAAATCTGGGTCCTTTGGAAGAGTAACCAGTGCTCTTTACCTGTGACCCATTTCTCCAGCTCCTGTAGAAGTTTTTGACTTTATAAAAAAAAAAAAAAAGTTTTGAGAACCTGACAAATGGGGAAATTTAGTGGAGGCAGAATGTTGGATGAGTGAATGTATTATTAAAATGCTGTGGAAAAAGACAGCTGAACATGTATCTTTAGACATTCTTGCCATTTTTTACTTTCGTTTTTTTAAGATCAAATAGTAATTATTTCTATTTTATTGGAATACTAGAATATACAATTAAGAGAGTTATATATACTCCCATCACCTTCACCCCAGACAAGATACAGACCATCTCCAGCCCCTTAGAAAGTTGGCTAGTGTTCTTTTCCCACCCATCCTCTGCTTTGACAATGATTGACTTTTGTTAAAAAAAATTAGTCTGGTCTGCATTTATTGTTTCTATAATATAGATGAGATAGCATGTAATTTTTGGTGTTTGTAAGGCCTGTTTTATTTAAACAATGAGTTGTTCTGGGGACTCTGTGTAACCCTGGTTGTCTTAGAACTTGCTTTATAGGCAGGTTGGCCTTGAACTCAGAGGTCTGTCTGCTTCCTTCGGAGTGCTGGGATTAAAGACTAAACATACGTTTGCATGTGTTGTTAATTAGTAGTTCATTCACTTTTCTTCATTTATTTGAGGTATAATTCCTATGCCATATAATTAATATAGTTCAGTGATTCATTTGTGTGGCTATTGCCATAGACACATTTTAGGATAGTCATTCCTCATCCTGTTATTGCTTCCTTTTGTATCCCCCCAACAAGCTATAAATTAGTAATTTTACTTTGTATACATAGGGTTGCACACTGTAGGGCGGGCTCATAGGCCTTGAATTCTTTGTGAAGCTCAAATTGGTCTCAAATTCATGTTAGTTCCTAATGCTTCACCTTTGAAGTGCTGGGAGTGCAAGCAAGAGCCACCTCCCACCTTACTTAGCTCCTTTTGTATAGTTCATGTTCCATTATGTAGTTACGTCAGTTTACCTATGTTGTTGCTGGTAACAACATTGGGTTGTTTGATGCTGTTGTGCATAAGACTGCTTTAAATATTTCTGTGTAAGTCTTAGGGACTTTATTTTTAAACTTAATCTTGGTTAAATACCTAGAAGTGAAATTGCTGGGTCAAAGGAAAGAGGTGATGTATGTTTAATTTTATATGAAACTGCCAAACTGTTCTCTATTACTACTTTACATTCTTACTTAGCACTTTTCTCATTTGAACATACTAGTCATTGTGAAAAGTTTTGCTGCGTTAAAGTTGTATTTTAAATTTCTCATGACCAGTGACTATTCCACTCCCAACGTGTTTTTTTTTTTTTTCTTTTAAAAACTAGCTGGTTAATTTTTTTTTTTTAATTTATAAACTGGAATCATAAATGTCGCAGCTACAGATAGTATGTGTCACATGTAAATTGAGCGGTCATCTTTGTCACCAAAGTACCCCACTAGAATTTTAATAGACTGTTTAATCTATGTATTAATTTAGTGAGGAGGAATAGATAGCTGTAATACTGAGTTTTCCAACATGGTATGGTATAAGAAGTAGTTACCTTTAAAAAGTCATTTCTATTTATTTACTCCAGGGTCTCACTGTGTACCCCTGAATGGTCTGGAATTTATCCGTGTAGACCAGGCTGGCCTCAAAACTCAAGAGATCCTCCTCTCTCTCTCTGTCTTACTGGCTTAAAGGCATGAACTGCCTACCAGTGGCCAGCCAAAAGTTATTAACATTTTACAATACTGGATTTTAGTTTTAGGTAATACAAAGCCTTTGTATTAAATCAAATTCCCCTGTCAATATAGTTTGCATTTAACATTTTCACAGATTTTTGTTCATTTTGTTTTGATGATGGAGATTGAATTTAGGGTTTGACACATTCACATTCTAATTTAGCTACACTCCAGCCTAACAGTTTTTTGTTATGTATTTATAACTCTTTGATTGTAATTTGCATCACATTACGCCTTTTGATGGTAGGGACTTCTATTTGCCTTGTTTAACACTGTTATTTTACTTGAAAATAAGTCTGGCATGTAATGAGTGTTCAGTAAGAACTTGTTCCATAGTTTTTGAATGAATAGAAATCAGTGTCTCAAATCCTTCATAAGCAGAATTTCAGATGACTTTAAACTGTAAGCTTCATTGAAGACTGGAGATGTATCGTTAAGTTTCTGTTAATGATTGGTGGGGCTCTTACTTAAATCCAGGCAAGTTCTGACTTGTTGACCTCAGTGCCTAAATTCCTAAACATTACATTTCAGCTAGGTGGTGGTGGTGCCACACTTCTTTAATCCTAGCAGTTGGTAGACAGATTCAGGCAGATCTCCGTGAGTTGGAGGTTAGCTAACATGGTCTACAGAGGGAGTTCTGATTGTGTACTGGAAGTAGGAACAGCTAAAAGAAAACATAACTAATAAAATTATCTCAGAAACAGAAACAAAAAAACACTGACACATACCATAAATCCATTGCATATAAAGAATTAGTCAGATCTTACATACTATTCAGATCTCAACTGTTTTTAATTAAGTGCTATTTGAAATTATTCTGTCTTTATATATTAAACTTATTCTAGTTTTTTCCCCCTAAGGGTAAATTATTCCATTAAAACAATATTGTTTCTTTTTTCTTTCCTTAGTTTTTCTGTAGTCATTAAAAAAATTATGTGTATATTTTGCCTATATGTATGTATGTGCATCACATATATGTCTGGTCCACAAGGAAGTCAAAGAAAGGTATATCCTCTGGAACCAGAATTATGGGTAGTTGTGAGCTACCATATGGGTTCTAGAAACCAAACCTGGGTCCTCTGAGAACAGTACTCTAACCACTGAGCCATCTCTCTAGCCCCCATTTTATTTAGAGCTAAGATACGACTTTTAAGAATTAGAGAATTGAAAAACTTGGCTAGAAATTCATAACAGGTTTTTAATAGTAGTTTGTTTTGGTCTACTCTCATATTGGAAGTACTGTGAAACCAAGCCTAGTGCCATATCAGTGCAGGGTTGAGATTTCAAGTCTAACTTGAGCTCCATGTGATACCTTGCCTTAAAAAGAGACCAAACAAACAAAAACCAGAAGTACTGTGAATTATTGAAGAAAAGAAAATTTTGGTAGCACACCAAGCAGTAATAATTTGGTTCGCTTTAGAGCCTATTACAGCAGTCTCCTTTAAAAAAAAAAAAAAAAAGATGTAAATTAGGCAACTCTTTTGTTTTCTAATAATGACTTACAGAAAAAATAAACAGATTGGAACCAAGCTTAGAAGCCCCTGCAGTAGATGGCATGGATGAACTCACCATAGTTTAAAGAGTGCATATTACTTCCTGGGAGTATATAATAGACAGGGAAAATTGCAATTTTATCTTTCTCAATTGTCAGTTTCATACCATAGTCAATAATTCAAAACAAATAATTCAAAACACTTTAAAAAGTTTTCATTTTTTCAAAATATTTTAAGGACTAAGAAGTTTATAAAGTCATTTGTTTTGTTGAGCTATTATGGGCTATAACCTGTAATTAACAGACACATTGGTAGCTTCTACTTGTCATCAGCAATATTTCTGAAGGAAGAAAGATCTGAGATAACGTCTTGAGACATGTAGGCAGGCACTTAACCACAGATCTCATCTCACATAGAAAAGTGTCAGTTGTGTTTAACATACTAAGACAATTGTTCTTCAGTGTAAAAGGCAGACATATCTGTGAACTACTGTAGCATGGCTTTTCCCCCTTTGTATATTTTTTAAAAGATTATATTATTTAGGCCATCCTAAGGAGATTGCTGTAGTAATTTATTATTGATTATGAAACTGATTGTGAATCTCATAATCAGTACTATAGGTACTCTAGGCTGGGAAGGTAAACAGATGTAGAGAGATACTTTACAAACAACAAATACAATTCTGTGCCACTCCACAGGTGTCAAGATAGAATCATGGTCCTCAATTTATATCTTTCCCTGTGAAACTTTTAAACTTCTGGTTGAATTCCAAATGGACCCAAGTAGTCCTTACCACATAGAAGCTTTTCCTCTGACCAGTAAGAATCTTGAGGTGAGAACCACCTACAGCTCTGTAGCTCTTACTGTACATGTTCAGCAGTCTATGGCTACCTCTTGTACACCTGTGTCTTTATAAGCAGCCATAATTGAGAGTTAATATACCTGATTTAAGTGTGAACTCTAGGGGAGGGGCATGTGTGGCACACTGTTATTACTGTGTAAAATATTGTTGTTCATGCAGAAATTTTGGAGATTCCTGGTCAGGATGTCAACAGTAACTGTAATAGAGCCTATGTTACTCTCAGATTAAAAACTTAAAACTAACTTAAAAGTATGTTCAGAGGCTGGATGTTTTGGCACATATTTGTTGTCCACCTTGCCATCCCAGAACCAGGGGGGCTGAAGCAGGAAGATCACAAGTCAGAAACTATATAGTCTAGCTATATACAGAGACCGTCTCAAAAACAAGAGTGTTCAAAGATCAAGAACATTGAATTGGGGAAAAGTTTGAGCAAGGCACAAAGGCAGTAAGTAATATTTGTAAATGAAGGAAAATCACTAGAGACCAAAAGAAATTACTATAAAACCATAATTGATAAATTATAGTGAAGATACTCTAACAGCAATAGTGTTAAGAATCACAATGGAAATATTTTTTTTCTTTTTTTTTTTTAATTTTATGTGAATTGGTGTTTTGCCTGCATGTGTAACTGTGTAAGGGTATCAGATCTTGGAATTACAGACAGTTGTTAGCTACCATGTGGATGCTGGGAATCGAACCCAGGTCCTCTGGAAGAACAGTGCTCTTAACTGCTAAGCCATCTCTCCAGCCTTGGAAAGATTTTTCTTATTGCAAAGCTGTTTTGAACTAGACAGGTATCTAGAGGTTTTCAAGTGAGAATTTTAAAAAGATTGTTTTTAGCTGGGCATAGTGGAATATACCTTTAATCTCAGCATTTAGGAGACAGAAGCAGGTGGATGTCTTTTAGTTCAAGGCCAGCTTGCTCTATAGAGAATTTCAGGATAGCAGGATTATAAAGAGTGACCCTTTCACAAAAACCAGAAAGAAAAAAAAAAGTTTTGGTTAAAACTATGGGTTTTTTGTTGTTGTTGTTGTTTGTTTGTTTTTAATTTTGTTTTGTTTGTTTTGAGACAGAGATTCTCTTATTATGTAGCTCTAGCTATTCTGGAAATTGCAATATAGACCATGCTGTTCTCAAACTCAAAAAGATGTGCCTGCCTGAGAGCTTTACATCCTGATCTGCAGGCAGCATTCAGAGAGATGGATGGATGGATGGAGGGAGGGAGGGAGAGAAGGGGGAGGAAAGGGAGAAGAAAGGGGGAAAGGACTTGGCATATATCAAAGCCCATCCACAGTGACACATCCTTCCAAAAGGCCATATTTCCTAATCCTTAGTTAGTTCTACATGAGCCTGTGGAGGCCATTCTTATTCAGACCATAACAGCCTGCATTTATGTATATGCCCAGTGCATATGGGGTCAGAAGAGGACATTGGATTCCCTGGAACTGGTATTACAGATGGCTTTGAGCTGACATGCAGGTGCCAGGAATCAGCAAGTGCTCTTAACCACTGAGACATCCCTCTCTAGCCTGACTTTAAAAAAACAAAAAACAAGCAAACAAAAAGACCAAAAGACCACTTTCATTTTGGACACTTACTTGTTGTGTAGCCTAGGCTCACCTCAAACTAGTACTCTTTCGCTCCAGCCTTCTTAGTGCTGGATTCCCGGTGTTCCGTACCATGCACAACTAACCTGTATGTTTTACTATTACTACTACTACTACTACTTCTTCTTCTGCTTCTTCTTCTTCTTCTTCTTCTTCTTCTGCTGCTGCTGCTGCTGCTGCTGCTTCTCCTCTTCCTTCTAATGTATTTATTTTTGACATGCAGGGAATTGAGCATCGGTCCTGGTACATACTACTAAACCAGCTCATATTCTAAAAATAATGGTAATTTTTAGACAGTGACTACTTGTACTTGGAAGATGAGTGCTTCTTTTCATTACTTCACCCTTGACTTACTGAGTTTGAAAGTTACTTACTTTAGCCTCAATTCTTACATTTTTGTAAAATTGACTATTAAGTATACTCAGTGCTAAATAACTTGTTCTGACATTCTCTAGTTAACATTGCCTAAAACATCTTTTGGGGTTAAAGGCAGGAAAAGGAAAGACTAGCATGTGGAGTCACTAGAAAGGGTCTTCATGATTGCTTGTGGGGACTTAATAGACTTACAGACTTTCTTACTGTGAAAAAGAAGACATAAGACACTGCCTAACTCTGGAAGACTTTTGTTAAAATAGTTACTTTGCTAGATGTGAGTCTTTACATCTACATGGAAAGCATGTCAGACTAGGAATATTGTGGCGGGGTGGGGGTGGGATATTGAGACAGGGTCTCTCACTATGATTGGCCTGGAACTCACTACATAGACCAGGCTGGCCTCAAAGACCTATAAATCCACTTGAACTCACAGAAACCCACTTGCCTTTGCCTCCCAAGTGCTGGGGTTAAAGACATACAACACCATATTCGGAAAGACCAGGAATATTTACTAGGGATGTGCAGCTCATTACTATAAGATTCTTAGAAAACAAAATAATGGAAAAATTTGGTGTCTTTTAGTAGTGATTAGTATGCTAAGAGATTCTGCAAGTTGTTGCAGATTCCTTATATTTTGTACAAGTTTTTGTCACCTGTGTTTTTACACTGCCATTAAAGATTCCTTGGTTCTTGCCTGTGTTGTTTTTTCATCTTGTCTTTGGCATTGTCAGTGCCCTTTTTCTAAAAATCATGTCAGAAGTCCTCCATTGGACTCCCATAATCTTCATGATAAAACCCAAGCTTTCAGGAGTGTTTTAGTTTATTACTTACCATCTAACTTAATTTATCTGCATGTCTCAAATCAGCATAGTAGTAGCTAACATTCATACAGCATTTTACATGCAGGCACTGACCTGGACAGTCTTCATAATTGCTTATAATTCTGTAAGTAGAACTGTGCTTTCTTTTTCTACCTTTGTACATTCTATATTCACAATTCTAATGAATATATAATTTTGTTGTATTATTAAGGGATTCATACTTTATTAGAACATACAGACAAGGAAATGAATAAGCATCTAGAATTAACAAAAGTCCAGTAAAACATAAATAATGTTTAGTCTTGATTTTAATTGAGGAATTTGAAACTATAAGGTAAAAATCTTTGCTTTTTTTCCCTCCCTAACTTGAAACATCACAGGGGCCATCTTAAAGGTGTCCCTGCCGATCTAAGCTAGAAGTTTTCAGATATTTAAAGAAAATGATTGCAGTAGATATTAGTTCATATCAGATTAGTAAAAATCCAGTGTTTATAGTGACACTACTATTTTTAGAGACACTACTTTTTAAAAAAAATATTTATTTTTATTTTATGTGCATTGGTGTTTTGTCATGGGTATCGGGTCCCCTGAAACTGGAGTTCAGGTAGTTGTGAGCTGCATGTGAGTGAGTGCTGGGAATTGAACCTGGGTCCTGTGGAAGAGCAGTTCGTGCTCTTAACCACTGAGCCATTTCTCCAGCTACACTACTATTCTTACTTATTTTATGTGCATGAGTATATTGTCTGCATGTATGATATCACGTATGTATGTGATGTCCGAAGAGGCCAGAAAAGGTATTGGGTTTCTTGGAACTAGAATTACAGGTAGTTTGTGAGCCTCTATGTGGATGGTGTGAACCCAACCTAGGTTCTCTGTAAGAGCAGCAAGTGCTCTTAACCACTGAGTCATCTCTTTAGCCCCTAATTATCTTTATTTAACATATACTTTATTTAAAATTATGTATTTATGTGTGGGTATGTTTTTGAGTATAGGGCACCCATGAAGACAGAAGAAGGCATGAGATCTAGGGCCAGAATTAAATATGTAGGTGGTTGTGAGTCACCTAACACAGGTGCTGGAAATTGAACTCTTTCTCTGCAAGAATGATACATGCCGTGAACCACTGAGCTATCTCTCTACCCCTCTACTTTCCTTCTCATACTAATACCTTTAAAAGCATGGGCTAGGGATGATGTGGTAGGGTGCTTGGTATTGTATTTGTGGTCTTCCCATCTCATCCTCTG
This sequence comes from Sigmodon hispidus, assembly GCA_004025045.1. NCBI lineage: Eukaryota > Metazoa > Chordata > Mammalia > Rodentia > Cricetidae > Sigmodon > Sigmodon hispidus. The sequence continues at coordinate 72,542 of PVIH01006713.1, forward strand.
GATAGCTGGGTTATGGGTCTGTGTCTCACTGCCCAATGTCATGTACTTGATTTTATGAAATAGGCCAAAGCACTAAACTATATTCTAATGTAAAAACATTAGCCCAAATTTAATTTTAAAAAAGTAACAGCAGCAAGCCATTGTAAAACTACATAGAAATACTCGAGATCAGAAATGTGTAGATTTTGGAATATTTACATAGACTTTTAGTGTATGAGTTCTGTGTTCCCAATCTGAAGAGCTCCCAAATCCAAAAATTTTTTGAGGCTATGTTAAGTCAAAAATGCTTTGTGATTCCAGATTGTAACTTGAGGAAGTATGTAGGCTATTGTGAGGACTGAAACTTTTACCTTGAAGAATGTTGTCAGCATTGGAAGGTTTTTTTTGTTTTTTGTTTGTTTGTTTGTTTGTTTGTTTTTTTAAGTTGGATAGTAAAGTGACTAGATCTACTTGAGTTTTAACAAACTAGTTGACATTTTGAAAAATAGGCAAGCGTTTGGGGATTGGGAATGGGAGTCAGGGGTCTCACAGATCTGTGGTGAGTTCTTTATTGTGTTTTGCCGGGTTATGGGAGGTGATGGTTGCTTCGTTCATGTAGTAGGAGAAAGATGGAAAGTGTTAAGACTGAATGTACTGGGTAGGTTGAGGGTTGTCAGATCCAACAGTTTCCCTGGACTTTAAAGCTTTTGGTTTAAGCAAGTGGAAGTTCAAAGTTGTCATTTACCAAGAAGGGGAGACTTAGAGTTTAGAGGAGGCCAAATAAGTGTTCACTGAGTCTGTTGCTATATTTAAGAAGCAAGGGCATGAGAAAGTCGGCATGGATGACATATCCTTTCACTGCCAGTCTCTGCAAGTTTTCACTCTATCACTCAAGATTGATCCTGATTTGTTTGTGGGAAGTTTTTGTTTTGATTTTTTTCATTTACACTAGATGCATCTAACATCTACTCTGTGTTGGTTGTTCCGCCTAACTGTTCAAATATAATTTATCCAGTCCTCATAAAAACCTCATGAAATAAGTGTATTATTACAATCATACCTGTCTCAAATGAAGCATAGAGTAATAAGGAACTTACCCGAGGTCTTACATGTAGAAAAAGCAGAGCTTAGAGTCAAATCGACATTGTTTGGTTTCAGAAATAGGACCATAAGCCATTATGCAGTCAGTGGTGCATTTCTTTTCTTCTATCCAAGCACAACTCAAGCTTGACTGTACTTAGCTCCCAATCAAACTGATGCATTTTCTTTTTCTTGTTTTTTCATTCCCTGTGATTTCATTGTAGAAATAGAGAGAGAGAGAGAGAGAGAGAGAGAGAGAGAGAGAGAGAGAGAGAGAGAGAGAGAGAATATGAATAAATTGGGTGCCTGGCATGGACCCAAAGCTTAATCCAAGTCATCTACACACAGAATTTATGAGTAACAGGCATGTTGGTAGCTTTAAAAATTGTTACTTGAGCTTAGTATGATGGCATCTCAGAATCTTGTGAGGCTAAAACAGTAGAATCATTGAGTTTGAGGGCAACCTGAATTGTTACAAAGACTCTCTTTCCCCAGAGAACCAAGAGTAACAGAAAATTTTATTTTTACAATATAAAAATCAATAGTAAGCTACAAATGCTAATAAAAAGTTGCCGAGATGGTATCTTTTTTATTTTATTTTATTTTATTTTATTTTGGTTTTTCAAGACAACATTTCTTCTCTGTCATTCTGCCTGTCATGCACTTGCTCTATAGACTAGGTTGGCCTCAAACTCAGATCCATCTGCCTCTGCTTCCCAGGGATTAAAGATTTGTGCCACTACTACCTTACTATATTTGTCTTTTGGACTTTTTTATCTCTTTTGTCTTATTCTTTTTAAAAAACATATCTTACTTATTTATGTGTTTTTATGTATATGAGTGCTCTGTCTTCATGCGTACCAGAAGAAAGAATCAGATCTTATTTCAGATGGTTGTGAGTCACCAGTGGTTGTTGGGAATTGAACACAGGACCTCTGGAATAGCAATCAATTGCACTTACCCACTAAGCCATCTCTCCAGTCTCCCTTGTCCTCTTATTCTTTCATGATAGTTTCCTTATTTATTTTTGGAGAGGGGGGCATTGAGAACAGAAGACAGCCTTCAGGAGTTGGTTTTCTCCATCCATCATATGGGTCCTCCTGAGCCATCTGGCTGGTCTGGTTTGATTTTTAACTTTATTTATTTTTTAGATTTACTTATTTATTATGTATATAGTCTTCTGTCTGCATATATGTCTCTACACACCAGAAGAGGACACCAGGTCTCATTATAGATGGCTGTTAGCCATCCTGTGGTTGCTGGGAATTGAATTTAGGACCTCTGGAAGAACAGTCAGTGTTCATAACTGCTGAGCCATCTCTCCAGCCCCTAACTTACGTTATTTATAGTGTACAACATGATGTCTTGGTGGATGTATAGATGGTGGAATAACATAATTTAAAGGTTAATAAATGTGAAATTTGGACGGAGCTGTAACTCAGTAGAAAACTTGACTAGATATATATTCACAATCACTTAAAAGGAAAACTAATAGTAATTTTTTTTTCATATGTAATAGTAAAGAATATTCAAGCTAGAATTTGAACTCTTACCTGTCCCATGCAGCAGTTAGAACAGAGAGTGCCCAGCTCAAGGCAGGGTAGGGTTTTTATAGAAGTAGAGGTGAGGGTTGGAGGAATTCTAAGGCTCAGGACCCCGGCTGACATTTGTGTAGAGGTGTTTTTAATAAAGAGAAATAGGTGTGTGCTGAGCTAAAGGACATTTGGTGATGATTGGAACGTTAGGTATTTCCCTCAAAGCATTAGGTATTTTCTCCTGGGATGCTGAGTGACCCATTCCTGGATGGAATAGTGTATGTGTGTTTTTATACTTATTTATGTATATGACTGACCTGTCTTCATGAATAACAGAAGAGGGAATCAGATACCATTACAGATGGTTGTGAGCCTGTGGTCAAAAATTTTTGGCCTAGCCTAGCCCTGAGGTCGTGACCTGTAGTCCCAAATAATCACATAAAGTTTTATATTAATTAAAAGTTGATTGGTCTATGGCTCAGGCTTATTACTTAACTCATATACTTTAAATTAATCTATATTTTTATTTGTGTTTAGCCATGTGACTTGATACCTCTTTGCTCAGTGCAGCATTTTTATCCTGCTTCCTCTGAGTCTTGCTGTCATCTATTCTCTGCTCTTCCTCTTCCCAGAATTCTCCTAGTCTGCATGCTGCTCCTCTACTTTCTGTCTAGGTACTTGACCAATCAGCATTATATTAAACCAGTATTTAAAATGACAAATATTTATACTGTACAAAGACATAGTTCCATACCATGAGCCACCATGTGGTTGCTAGGAATTGAATTCAGATCTCTGAAGAGCAGCTAGTGCTCTCAACTGCTGAGCCATCTCTCCAGCCCAAATAGTATGTTTCTTAAACACTTGATTATACAACTCTCTTACACAATAGTATTTTGTATATGATTATATATATTATAGTATTTTTAAATGTTTACATAACATTGCAGAGCAAAATGCCACCCGCCTGTACATAGATAGTTTCATGTGGTTGAGGATACATCACCCTATCTCAAAAAATTTATGGGAAAATCATTAATAGGAGGTTAGATAATGAAATATATAAATATTTAGAAATCAGCAGACATGCTTTACAAATAACCATTGGACAATATAAAAGATATAACATCAGTCAAGGTTTGTTTTTGTTTTTTGTAATGCAAAATAGACTTGGGTAATAGGTATCTTAGAAAATGTTTAACTTTTAAAATTAAGATAAAAAAATCTAGCTCTTTTTGTTTATAGTTCTGGGAATTTTACTGTATATAAGTAAATTCTTGAGTACTACAGTTAAGATATATAATAGTATAGAGAAGCCAGGGTTATATTCAGTGGTAGAACACTGGTCCAGAACCTCAGTAGTGTCTTGTTTTTGTAGCTCTGGGTGGCCTGAAAGTATTGTTCCATTTTTCATGTGCTGTGAGAAGCATTCTTTTTAAGTAATCTTTGGGCAAATTCTGATTTGTTCTTTATTACTGTAGTTTTATCTTTTTGAGAATCTTATGTAGATAGTATTATTCTATATGTGACTACTTGAAATTATTAATTGGTTTGATCCATCTTTTACTCTCAGTTCTTTGAAAATTAATGTGGAATTCATCAATTGAAACATTTTCAATTATATAATTTATCAACTTTTAGTATATACACAGTGATATGTAGCTATGACCATTGTCTCCTTGCAAGGTGTTTTTCTCACTTGATTTTCTGACATCCACTAGCATCCTCTTTGTCTGTTGGCTTGCCTGTTTTGAATGTTATATATAAATGGGATAATGATGATAGGATATGCTGCCTGTCCTGTCTGGCTTCCTTGTATTTTAGAAGTTTGTCCAGGCTGTGTTACTTCCTTTGTGTGATTGGGCACCTTGGATTACCACTACAGAGCAGCACAGGCAGGGTAAGTTCAAGGATGGGTATTTTAGGGTTAGGGTTAGTTTTAAGGTCATAGTTCAGCAATGTTAGCTCTTACTGGGGCCTCTGTGTCTATTTCTCCGTTGTTATTACATATAGCCTTTTGTATAGCAGAGAGAGCAAGATTGATACATGTGTGCACTGTACCTCATGTCTCTTCTAATGACATGAATTCTATTGGCATAGGGCCCTATCCTGATAACATAATTTTTAGTGTTCCTTTGTTTCCATCTCCAAATATAGCCACATTGTGACTAGGGCTTTTACAAATGGGTGGTGGTTGTACTTGTCTTTAAAAATTACTTTTATATATCTGAATAACATTCCATTGTGAGGTTATCTGAGAGACACTTGAGGGTTTCTACTTTTTGACTATTTGGATTATTTCTGGGAGCATTCATGTATAAATTTCTGTTTACTTTTATTTCTCTTGAGTATATACCCCAGTGTAGAATACTGCCATTATATTTTGAAAAATAAAGCCTTTTACATTTACTTGTGCAGGCGGGATGTGGGGTGAATGAAGTGTATATGAGTCAAGTCATGTAAAGGTCAGAGGACAATGGAAATTAGTTGTTTCCACAATGTGAGTTTCAGAATCCAATTCAACATCAAGTTATTTTACCTACTGAGCCATCTCACAGGCCCTGTTATATATATTTATATGTGTATGTAATGAAAATGTATTTTCATCATAATTATTCATCTAACATCCTCCCTCCTTCCTTCCTCCTCAATATGCTTCCCCTCCCAATTTAATGTCCCTTTAAAAAAAAAAAACTATTGATTTATTTATGTGTATATTTATATGTCTGTGTGAGTAAATGTCACATATATGTAAGTGCCCACAGAGATCAAGAGGTTGATGGAGCCCTTGCCTCTTACAGTTACTGGTAGATTGTTGTACATTGCTTAGCATTAGGCACGAGGAACCAAAGTTTGGTTCTCTGGAAGATCAGGAAGCATTCTACTCTGTGTCATCCTATCTTCACCCATATTTTTAGTTTTTGAAATGCCTCTGCACTGATTTACACTTTGGCCAACACTGAATTGAGAGTTTCCCTTTCTTCATGTTCTTCCCCAGTATTTATTGTCATTTGTTTATTTGTTCCTTTCTCTTTTCTTCTTTCTCTTTGGTTTCAAGACAGGTTTCTCTGTGTTGTAGCTCTGGCTATCCTGGAACTGGCTTTGTAGACCAGGCGAGTTCAGAGAGTGCCACTGCCTCTGCCCCCCTCCTGAGTGCTGGAATTAAAGGTGTGTGCCATCATCACCCAGATGACAGTTCTGACTAGGATGAAATAGAATTTTAAAGTAGTTTTAATTTGTGCTTCCCCAGTGGCTAATGCTGTCAAACACTTTAAAACATTTATTAAATTGCTTTTCTACTTTTGAGAACTCTGTTCCAGTTCATAGCCCAATTTTTGATTGAGTTGTTTCTTTTCTTGATGTTTAGTTTCTTTTATATGCTAAATACTAATCCTTTGTTGGATGTATAGCTGGCAAAGACTTCTCCCATTCAGTGGCTGCCTTTTTTTTTTTTTTCTCTATTGACAATTTTCTTAGTTGTACAGAACCTTTTGATTTATTTTGAGGTTCCTTTAATGGTTATGGGCCTTATTTCCTAAGCAGTCAGATTCAGAAAGTGTTTACCAATCTATCCTTGTATCTTTTTATTGTTTTTATTTTGAGATTGTCTTGTTGTGTGGTTTTAGCTGACTTGGCACTTACTATGAACATTAGGCTAGCCTTGAACTCACAGAAACCTACTTGCGTCTGCCTCCCCAAGTGCTGGGATTAAAGGTATGTACCACCATGTGGTGATATATTGTATATTTAATGGTCTGTAATATCTGAGGTCAAGCCACCCACAGCCTAGCCATGAAGGTCAGGAAATGGTGACCCTCACCTTTAATGTCATCCCTCTGGATCTCTGTGATTTTTAGGCCAGCCTGGTCTACAGTGCAAATTCCAGGACAGCCAAGACTGTTACACAAAAGACCCTATCTCAACAAAACAAACAAAATGGCTAGAGAGATGGCTCTGATATTCCAGATTATTTTTATTAAATATACAATATATCACCATATCATTATGCTCAGCTCTATGACTGTGTCTTGAATCGCATTCCCTGCTCTCTCTTCTAGCAATTTCAGCTCTTAGGTTAAGATCTTATACATCTGTAGTTGATTTTTGTGAAAGTGAGACAGAATAATCTACTATCAGTCTTGTACATGTAGATACCCAGTTTCCCCAGCACCATTTGTTGAAGATTCTGTCTTTCTTTATTTTTCTCCAATTTGTATTTTTTGGCATCTTTGTCAAAAATCAAGTTGCTTTGGGCTTGGTAGTTAAAAGAGCCTACCACTTGTGTAAAGGACCTAAATCTGGTTCTCACCACCCACACTAGAAGCCCACAGCTGCTATTAACTTCATTTCCTTGGGATATGATGCATTCTGGCTTCTGTGGTCTCATTGTACATGTGTGGTGTACATATATTCACATAGCCATACACAACACACACACATACGTACGTACGTAATGGTTTTCTGAATTTCATTTTTGTTAAAAGGCTCCCTTATCATATCTAATTAATTTGGGGTTTTTGTTGTTGTTGTTGTTTTGTTTTGTTTTGTTTTGTTTTTGGTGGCTTGGCTAAGAGTTTATCTACCATATTTATCGTTATTAAGAACCAACTTTTAGGTGGCTGGAGAGATATGGCTTAGTGCATAAGAGCATCTCAAAGGACCTGAGTTTAGCTCCCCATATGGTGACTTATAACCAAGCATAACTACACCTAGGGGAGCCATTGCCTCTGACCTCCTGGGCACCACGTATCCACTTGGTATATACACATACATGAGGCAAAACACTCATAGATATAAAATTAAAAAACAAGAAAGAGCCAACTTTGTTTTGTCTATAGACCTAGGACTGCTTTCATTGTATCCCATGGTTTTTGGTGTGTTGTGCTTTCATTTCTGTTTGATTCTTAGAATGTTTTGTATCTCCTTCTTGATTTCCTCAGACTGGTTTATTGTTCACTAGTATGTGCATATTATGTCTAGTTTATCTCATGCTGTTGATTTGTTATCTTATTCTGTTGTGATCAAATAGGGTATAAAGAATTATTTCTATTTTTATGTGTTTGTTAATATCTGCTTTGTGCCCTAATATATTATCTATTTTCCGTGGACTGCTGAGAAAAATGTCTATTCTGCAGTGTTTGGGTTTAATGTTCTGTAGAAGTCTGAACTCCTTTTGATATATGTCAGTTAACTCAGGAATTTCTTGGTTTCTTTTGCGGGGTAGTGGGGGATGACATGAATTAAAGAGAATGAAATTTTGAAGTCACCTACTACTGTTGTGTTGGAGTTAATCTGTGACTTTATATCTAGCAGTATTTGGTCTCTCTGACTTCAATAATAGTAGATAGATAGACAATTAAGAATTTTCAGGAATGATTTAATAAAATGTAGAGTGGTAGAGAAGTAGCCTAGATACATATAAGGGTTAAGTAACAGAAAAGTGAGGTGGGCAAAATACTAGGATATTGCTACAGATGAACCCAGGGTTTAGAGAAGGAAATACATAGAGAAAGAAGAAAATAATGTAGGAATTAGTGGGTAAGTATATGAGATAAGGCTACAGACTATAGCAAAGAATACCTTGTAGTAAAGTGGGTTTGAGAAACATAAAGAACAGCCCTAACATTAACTGAGCGGTGTAGAAAGAGAAGCAAAACTGTTATTAGACATAAATGCAAGAGTAGAAATTAGACAATAGAAAATAAGAAATCAAAAGAATACTTCTGGAGTGAGTTGCTGACACAAGTGTGTGGAGAGGAAAGATGGAGTTCATATAATCCTTTATCCCTAGGAGGTTGTACATGGTGCTGTGTGGTAGAGTGGATAGCAGAAGCCATTGAACTCTACAGCTTTAGTGTTTGTGGGATTCTGGTGTGTGGGGAATGAGAGATTGTGATTCCTTTCCTAGTAGTAGTCCATTGAATTGCACTCCACCATGGCCTCTTTTAGTCCTGCGGCTTTTGTGTATGAAAAATGGTATTTCCCTAGCTATTTTGAATAGCTTTACTTGGCAGGCTGACTTGATATTTATTGGAGAGGACTTCTAGCTCAGCTTTGATTCTCAGCTTCTTGACTGTTTTCTAAGTTTAACTTGTCTAGGAACCTCCAGGTTATATATTTATATTTTTATTTTTAAAGACTATGTCTTTCTTCATAGCTCCCACTGTTTTGGAACTCACAGCTTGGCTTTGATTCTCAGCTTGCTTACCTGCTTCTTAACTTTTAACTTTTCTAGGGACTACTAGGAAGATCTCTACAAAGCCCTGCAACTCACTGTGTAGATCAGGCTGGCCTCAAACTCACAGATAGTTGCCTTCCTCTGCTTTCCAGTATTGGAATTAAAAACATATTCTCCCATCATTCCTACCAGTAAAAAGTGCCGTGCGTGCGTGCGTGCGTGTGTGTGTTTTGCCAGTGTGTGAAAAGTAGTCATTCTAACTGGCTCTGGTGGCTCCTAGCACTTGGGAGGCAGAGGCAGGTGGATCTCTGTGAGTTTGAGACCAGCCTGGTCTACAGAGTGAGTTCTCCAACAGCCAGGGCCATTATACAGAGGAACCCTGTCTTGAGGGAGGAAAAATTAAGCTGGAGGGCCAGAGACAGATGGATCTGAGTTCAAGGTCAGCCTGGTCTACAAACCAAGTTCCAGAACAGCCAAGGTTCCACAGAAAAATCTGGCTTATTGGGTTGGAGAGATGGCACAGTGGTTAAACACACTGGCCATTTTTGGAGAGGATCTGGGTTTATTTCCTAGTACCCACATACTGGTTCACAACCATCTGTTACTCCAGTTCTAGGGTATCTAGTCCCATTTCTTGGGTGCAGGACACCTGTACTGCCCCTCCTCATAAACCCTAAAATTTAAAAAAAAAAAAAACATTAAACTCTGGCCCATCTGGTATTTGTTTATTTTCTTTGTTTTGCTTGTTTGTATTGTTATGAGGTAACGCTTAGACTCTTAAAGCTGAATAGAAAGTCTGCATTGCCAGTTGACAGCTGCATGATGAGCTTGACCAAATCATGCAGCTTTGAGCCTCACCATTCCTTTTTGTTGTTTAAATGCATGAAAGCCATACTGCTGTGGGACTATGCTCTTGTAAACTGTCAATATTTATCACTGTAAATATTGGCTTAATAAAATGCTGTCTCCAGCTCCCCCCCATTTTTGGAAGCAAGTCTTTATTAAGTAACTTTTAATATCAGAAAATTAAAATTCATATAATTCTCTTTACAGCAAATATATGTTATTAGTGCCTTGACCATCTTAAGTTAAAGGCCCTTTATCATAAAATATATGGTTTTAAACTGTACTCAAATTGGATTTATGTGGTGGAATGTTTTTTATATAATATAAATAAATAACTGTTTGGACCCATGTAGGACACCTTAAAAGTGGATAGAGAATTAGAGGCAGCTAGGTTAGAAGAAGGGGTGGAGTTTATTAGTCGCCATCTGTCTCTCGAAGAAGAAGTATGTAGGAATTTAGGTGAGCCACGGGCTGCAAGCCACGTGGTGGGTAGATTCATGGAAATGGGTTGATTTAAAAAAAAAAGAGCTAACTAGTAATGTGCTTAAGATATGGGCCAAACAATATAAAATATAGAAATGTGTGATTTATTTTTTTGGGGGGGCAAAAGCTGTGGGCACACAGACCAGGCTCCACACTGCCAACACCACACGCGTGCTAGGTCACAAATCTCCAGACCCAAACAAGCCAAAAAAAACATACAACAACAGATTTATAATCCCTATGACTTCCCTACAAATACATAACAAAGGAATGTAGTAAAATTGTTGATAATTTATCATTTTTAATTTGTGGGTTTCAGAAACAGTACGCACCTAATATGTTGATTCCTTGGCTTATTAGCTGCAGTGTATGATGCAACAAAATACAAAGCACATGCTTGGTGACATTCGTCCATATCTACAAGATAGAGATTAGAATTCAATACTGACAGTTTACTATCCTACAAGCAATTAGCATTACATTATAATATGCCATCAAGGCAATTTTTTTATACTGAAAAATCAAAATAAAAATTGTTGCTTATAAATTTTATATGAAATGTAACTCTTAAAGTGGAAATAAAAAGGAAAATTTATTTACTTTTGAATACACATAAGATTTCAAGTTTTGTTGTACTGAAAAAAAAAAAGTTCTTTGGTGTTGGGAAAATAATGCTTCAAAAAATAATTAGTAGGAAAACTCACCAGTATAATGTTTTGTTCTTTTAATGCCAGCAAATTTGGAGACATACTGAGGGTGAAGTTAAAACATCTACAGGTAAAAATGTACAAGTGTGTTTTAAAGAAAACTTTCTTTGTGATTGGAAATAGGTTTGAGATTAAGTAAAATGATGTTGTATTTCTTTTTATATTATTGTCTTTATTACATACTTCTTTCCTTTGTGGCTTCTTGTTAGAGTAACTGGTTGCTTAGGAATCTATTAATTTTTATATTTGTGAATATAAAATTTTAATTTCACTGTATTGTAGTTGAAGAAGATATTTTATGTGATTTACAGCCTTTTTCAGATTTATTGAGTTGTTTGTTTTGGCTTTCTTGGAGAATATTCTTATGCACTTGAGAACATATATTTGACTGTTTTCGCTTAATGAGATCTGTGTATTTCTTCAAGGTTTTGTTGATTAATAAGTGATACCGTTATCTTGTTCATGCTCTTTGCTTAGTTGAAAGCAGTGCATTGGTATTCTTGGCTATTGCTTTTGAGCCACTTCTCCCTTCTGTCTGTTAATTTCACTTCATATAGTCTAAATTGTTTGTTTTACCAGGTGATTGTCTTTCATTACTAGGTAGTGGTGGTCATCTTTTTTTCCTTATTCCTCCTTGGCTTTTTCTTCTTTTCACTCCTCCCTCCCCCCTTTTTTTGAGACAGGTTTTTTATGTAGCTGTGTGTGACCTAGAGTTCACTGTGTAGACCAGGCTGGCCTCAAACTCCAGAGATGTGCCTGCTTTTGCCTCCAGGTGCTAGAATTAAAGGTGTGTACCACCACATCTATCTAATTTTTTTATCTTATATCTTTTTTTTTTTTTTTTTTTTTTGTGAACATTTCGCTTGCATATGTGTACCACCTGCATTCTTGGTACCTGTGGAGGTCAGAAGAGGAAATTAGATCCCCTGGAACTGAAGTTTCAGATGTTTATTAGCTACCATATGGGTGCTGAGATTTGAACCGGGGTCTTCTGACAGAGCAACAAATGCTCTTAACCACTGAGTCATCTAAGTCTTGATGAATTTGCTCTGTTTTCACTATGTACTGTGCTCCATTGTCTTCTTAACATGTTTTATCTTAATGGCTATCTTAGTCTCCTGGACTTCTATAACAAAACAGTACAGTCTAGATAAGCAATAGAGATTAATTTCTCACAGTTCTTGTGCCTGGAAACTTAAAGGTGAAATTATTAATAGATTTAATTGTCTGGGAAGAATTGTTTCTTGGTTCCTTTTGCATTCTTCTCATGCAAAGGTCTTTCTTTTAGGCCTCTTTTTATTAGGACAGTAATAGAATGTTTTCTTACCTTTCAAGACCTTTAGCTCCTAGAAGTCACTCACCTTAAAGTCATCAGCGTTTCATCAATACAGTCTAATCATAACTTCCCCATTGAATTTTCCCAATTTTTTCTAAGAATGTATCTATTTATCACAAAAATGTATAGTTTGAGTACCTCATTTAATATCAGCCAAAAGTTCAATATCCAGAGTCTCATTCAAATATTATATAAATCAGTCAGACTAATTTATAGTTTATTCTGAGCTATTACTTTCTACCTTTGAACCTGAGATAGCATATCTTTTATATGCTTCTCAGATATACTCGTGTGATAGGCATAATGTAGGTACTCTCATTCAAAATGGGAGGAAACAAGGAAAGATGAAAGAGCTTAATAAGTTCCAAATAAGTACAGAGATCAATAGAGCAAAAACATTTAGCAGTTAATCCTCAAAAACAATATTTTGCTACGTATTCTTGCCAGATCTCTAGGGTAGGTACACTTTGTGGACCCACTAGAATGGTAGACTTGTCCCCTCAGCCTTGGGCATTCCTATTTTTATGATGACTATATACCTGGAATATGTGTTCACGGTTCCCCAAGGCTCAAATTATGTCAAGTCTCTATGAGTCTGAGATCTCAGAGTGTGGATTTGCTGGGGATTTGTCCTGTTTGGGGCATTATAGTAGCTTGACGCTTGAAGAGCTTTTGCATTTTTATCCTCTGATGGGAAGAACAGTCTTTATGATTTCTGAATTGCTTTCAGCAACAAAGATTAAACATTGGAGTCATCTTTTTATTAGACAACAGTCTTGGTACTCTGTGCTGAATATTTTGTCATTCTTTAAAATATTGTGCACAGAAATTTCCTATTTTTTTTTTAAAGTTTTGTATCTTTTTTGAAGAATTAAACTGTGGATGACTGCCTTTCTTCTATGTCTTCATGTGGCAAAACAAGTGTGGGATCTCTCTTGGACCTCTTCTTATTTATGAGGCTCTGTCATTGTTACCTATCACTTTCCAAATGCATAGTTCTTAGTTCTGTGACCTTGTTAGATAGGATTTCTGTATAAAGGCTTGGGAGGGTGGTGGTTTCCAAAGATTCAGATCACAGCAGTTTTTGTCTCTTTTTATTTGCTGTTATAAATCATAGTCTAAAACTATGAAATGGAAATTCCTAGAAATTAAGTTTTAACTAGTGTGTATTATTTTGAGTAGTGTCATTTAGTCTTATGACATCCCACCTTGGTCTAGCATATCCACACTATACACCCCTTGCCTATTAGTCCTTGGTAGCCACCTGAGCTACCGTCACATTATTGTAGTGGTTGTGCTCAATTAGGCTTCATCTTATTTAGTAATGATCCCAAAGCCCAAATGCAGTAATATTGGCAAACAGAAACCATTAAAGTGTTTTCTTTAAGTGAAATGTACTTTAAAAATGCTGTTTCCTAAGATCTGTAGTAAAAACAAATCCATTTGTGAAATGTAAAAGACATCAATGGTAGTTTTACTCCCTGAATTTCAAACTGCAGTTGCAGCCTTAGTACATGATACAAATGCTTGGTTGGTATGGAAAATCTTTAAATTTGTTGGTAGAAGGAATTTAAGAGGGGAAAAATGGGTTTCAGAAAACATTGAGTCTGCACAAAGATTTTGGCCACTCTGAGCAGTGGCCAAATAGATACAATAGATACAGAACCAATAGATACAAGTAAAGGATAGTTGCACAGATTCAGAAAGAGATTTGGACTATATTTGTGTAACTTTACATAGCATTTTTTTTTTGTAATTTTCCTGATTAGTTGCTAATTTCTTACTGTGCCTACTTAATAAGCAAAACTTAGTTATAAAGCTTGTTTATAGGAAAAAGTATGACATGAGGGAGTCAGTATTGTTCATAGTTTTAAGGATCTATTGAAAATGTTGGAATGAGAAGCTAAATGTGTGTCGCTGGAACTACGCCTTCGGCTATGAAAATGTTGGAATGAATCCCTTGCAGAAAAGGGGATCTAAGATACAACCAGTCCGTTTCTCTTTTTGGTTACTGTTTATAGTTTTTAAAAATCAGTTTTTAATATTTATTTAAATAATATTTCAAACCCATGTTTGGCTCAAAAGTCAAGTCCCTTAACTGACGGTATGTGATCACATCATAGTTTTAGGTATTGATGCACTCCTCTAATCACAGTACTTGGGAGGCAGAGGCAGGTGAATCTCTTGAGTTCTAGGCCAGCCAGGACTACATAGAGAAACCTTGTTTCAAATGTGTATTTATTTATATATATATATATATGACTTTTAATTGGAGAGTTTGGATGTTCTGTAATTATTGATAAGCTTTTTTCATTTTGTCATTTGTTTTCTGCATGGCTTATTTCAGTTTTGTTTAAGCTCTTTTTTTTTTTTTTTTTTTTAAAAACTTTATTTATTTATTTGCCTTGGTGTTTGCCTGGAACTGGAATTACAGACAGTTGTTAGCTGCCATGTGGGTGCTGGGAATCAAACCCGGGTCCTCTGGAAGAGCAGACGGTGCTCTTAACCGCTAAGCCATCTCTCCAGCCCCTAAGCTCTTTTTTAATACTTTCTTTTACATTTTTATAGATACTTTCTAGTTATTTTGATGGTTTGGGGAGGTACTATCAGGATACTAGGAATCTTTTTTATTCTCTCTCCCTCCCTCACACCTTCCCTCTCCCCTCCCTCTTCCACTCCCTTCTTCTTCCCTTTCTTTCTGGGCAAGTGCTCTACCACCTCACCTTTTCTCATAGCTTCTGTTTTTAGTTGCTTCCTATAGTTTTTCTTGAGCACTATAATTAACTTAATTTGTAGCTATATTTTGAATTACTAAAACTTCCATGTAGTTCTCTCACCCCCCCCCCCAAATTATACAATACTCTGCCATGCAGATGTGCAATTACTGTTTTATTTAGTTGTCTTTTAAGTTACAGGGTACAAAAGAAGAATGCAAAAAAAGTACAGACTTTCTTCTTTCTTTGTTAAATACTTTCGGGTTCTATCATAAATAATTTACAAATATTTAAACACATAATTTAACAATATATTTTTATTAAGTACCTTACGAATAATATGGAGCTGAGTATATGAATAGTTTTGAAATGCCATAGGGTCATACTAAAATTAAATGAAACTCCTAACAGAATAAAGCTCCTACCAGCCATAGTAGGACTAGAAAATGAATCTTCTTTCTTTCAATATTGTGAAAGTTTAATTTTATCTCTGCATTTTTTCAGTTACAAAGATTCCCATTTTCATTATAACGAAGGGAAAAAAATCAGCTTACAGTTCTGTTTTAGTAAACTCCACAACTCCCCAAGAAGTACAAGGACTCCTTTTTTATCTTATGCTTACCTACAGTGTTGTAATTTGTACTTTTGATATCTTAAAAAAAAAAACACAGACCCACCCACCCACCCCTACACACAGAAGATGGCATTCTTATGCTTTCTGTGTTCCTCTAAGGGATTTAGACTCACAGATTGTCATCTGGTGTAATTGACTCACCCTTAATCAACTTCAGATTTACATATAAATGGCTTCTTTACTGAAACATAATTTCTGAAGACAGATATAACATATAATAGAACAAAGTGACTTGTCTGTTCTGAAGACCTACATTTGTATTTTCTCACTGTTGAGTATCTTTTGGCCACTTAATTCATAGAATTCTTGTTCATGGCTCTACATGTTACAAATATAATTATATAAAATTATTTTGAAAATGTTTTAGTTGCTAAATATGTAGTTCTTTTCTCTTGAATTTATTGATAACACTGTTTTTATTGGGCTTTATTTTTAGGTTTATTGTGATCACAGCATTGTATAAAATGTATAATAGTAAATTATATAAAAAGCAGTTCTCTATTTTTGAGTTTTTATGAAAAGTTGTTTGCATTTCTGGTTTTGATCGTTCTATATGGGAAACTAGGTTGACCTGGGACAGAAGTCATCTCTCTCCAGCAGATCCCAGTTGTCCTTTCTGTTCTATTAACTATCCCTTCAGGTCTTCATGCCAGACACAGAAAAATGAAACCCTTGTGTGTGTGTGGTTGAAGGGGGCATGTTTCAAGGACTGCAGCGTTTCAAGACGGGTTTCTCTGTGTAGCTTTGGAGCCTTCTGGAACTTACTGCATAGCAGGCTGGCCTCAAACTCACAGGGATCTGCCATTGTGCTCCAGCACTGCCAGGCTTAATCTTTTTGTTTTTCAAAATGGTATTCTTATTGTAAAATTTTTTTTTAAACTTTATTTATTTATTTGCCTTGGTGTTTGCCTGGAACTGGAACTACAGACAGTTGTTAGCTGCCATGTGGGTGCTGGGAATCAAACCTGGGTCCTCTGGAAGAGCAGACGGTGCTCTTAACCGCTGAGCCATCTCTCCAGCCCCTTATTGTAAAATTTTTAAGCCACTCAAAATAAATATAATGATATAGGTATTAGAATGAATATATTTGCATTCATTTAATGTCTGCATTTATTTATTGAATGCTTTATTGAGGAATGTATGTGGTTTAATGAGTCAAGTTGATTCTGAAATGTGAATACGTCTAATTTTCTTTGTTCATAATCTAGTGGATTAGATGCCAAATAATTAAAGTATAGTTTAAGTTTGTTATGTTTGCTAGTTTTATATCATTTTGAGATAGCTAAGAGCCACTTGGGAAAAGGGAACCTTAATTGAGAAAATGCTCCCAGCAGATTGGCCTGTGGGCTAGCCTGTAGGGCATTTTCTTGATTAATGTTGATGTGGATGACCCAGCTCATTATGGGCAGTGCCATCTCTAGGCAGTTGGTCCTGGACTGTATAAGATAGTGAGCTGGGTAAGCCATGAAAAAAGTCTTATTTCTCAGGGGTTTTTGCTCTGCCTCCAGGTTTCTTCCTTGATTTCCTGCAGTAATGGACTGTGATTTGGAAGTGTAAATGACTGTGATTTGCTTTTGGTTGTGTTGCTTAACACAATAGAGACTTCCAAGACATTTATTATATGTAGTACAAATTCAACACTTAGGGGGATGTTTCAAACTTTGCCCTAGGCCTTGTCAAATGAGAATATGTTGTAATTAACTAGATTGGAGATTGGAGAAAGAATTTTACAGGCAAAAACCATGACATGTTTCAAAAAAATATAGATGCTGTGTCATGGATGTGTGAATTAGTACAGAACATAGTTTGTCTTTACTGAAAATGGTGATCAGGATTGATGTAGACAGAAGTTTTCCTGTGTCTTTCAGCTCCTTGGTCCCAAATACTCACACAGAGGCTTATATTAATTACAAGATGTTTGGTATGGGGCTCAGGCTATTATTAGCTAGCTCTTGCTTTTTAAATTAACCCATTTCTATTGATCTATGTATCGCCACATGGCCTGTGGCTTACTGGTACTTTCACTTCTTGCTTCTTGGGAGGCTGGATTTCATCTCTCAGACTCTGCTCTTCTTTCTGCTTCAATTTCCCACCTGGCTGTATCCTGTCTTGACATAAGCCAAAACAATTTCTTTACTAATCAATGGTAGCAACACATTCACAGCCTACAGAAAGACCATACCACAGCAGGTCAGGTCTAAAAAGGTAACAGTAGGGTCAGACCCAGGATCTTGGATGTCATTCAGAAATTTCAGTATTGCGAGTGGAAAGTTATCAAAGTATAGAAAGAATGAAGCTTAATCAGAGTGTAGTTGGATTCTAGTAAGATGGTAAACTAGATGTGGTGACACATAGTACCTTTTAGTCCCAGCATTCTGGAAGCAGAGGCAGGCCAACTAGGGCCACATAGTGAGATCCTGCCTTAAAAAACAAAACAAAACAAAAACCCAACCAGCTAACCAAATAAAAACCAAGATGTTGAAATAGGTAGACTGAAAAGAACATGTACTTTGCTGGTTTTTATTTTAGCTTTCTTTATCTGTCTAAGGTAGTAATAGCTCTTATTTCATATATTCTTCTGAAGATTTTGATGGATAATGAAGTGTACTTGAAGCAGTTTTACATTAGACCAGTGGTCACAAAACACCCTGCATATCAGATATTTTCATTAACAATTTATAGCAGTAGTAAAATTACAGTTAAGTAACAACAAAGGAATTTTATGGTGGTGGTGGTGAGTCGTCACAAGATGAACTATAATAAAGGATTACAACATTAGGAAGGTTGAGAACCACTGCTTTAGATCAAGGGTAGAAAGACTTAGTTAATGATAACTGCTACTGTGATGTGTGTTGTTAGGGAAAGGAATAACAGCAGCCAAAAGTCGGGCATGGGAAAGAGAACATGAATTTGAACTTTTTATTTATTAGTATTATCTTGTTTGTTGATACTTGTTTAAGAATGGGGCTTATGACTGCAATGGTGCACATATGGAGGTCAGAAAACAACTATTTTCTTCCACTGTGCACTGTGGGTCTAGGGGATTGCATGCAAACCATCAAAGTTGAGTAACACATGCTTTTATCTTTGGAACCATCTTGAGAAAGTGGATTTGAAGAGGTTTTTGAAATAGGATGACTAAAATTCTTCATGACTAAAGGACTTGGTGACTTGTCATGGTGCCTGAGATATCACCCCACCCCCACACCCCAGGGTTTCTCTGTGTAACTCTGACTGTTCTGGAACTCTGTAGACCAAGCTGGCCTCTAGCTTATGGAAATCAATCTGCCTTTGTCTCTTGAGTGCTGGGACTAAAGGCAAGTGCCACCACCACCTGGCTGTGACTTGATTTTCTAACCTGAGTGACTTAGCAAAGACATTCATGATTCTGTTTTCATAATAAGGAATAAAGAAAGAGAAGTCAGTAGTGGAGATAAAGGAAAGGGATAGAGTGTTGGCCTTTTTGAGGTGTTAAGGCAATGGCTCTCAACCTTTCTAATGGTATGTTCCTTTTAATACAGTTCCTTATGTTGTGTTGACCCCAACCATAACATTATCTTTGTTGCTACTTCATAGCTATAATTTTGCTGTTATGAATTGTACTGTAAATATCTGATACTTGACCCCTGTGAAAGAACAATTCAATCCAAAAGAGTTACGGACCCTTAGATTGAGAACCATTACATTAAGCGTTCTTGGTGATAGTACACAGTGGCCTAGTAGAAACAAGGTTGGAGCAAGAGATCTGAGATTGGTGAGTTATCAGTATATGCATGATAATTGAAATATATCTTAATTTTGAAAACTTTACTATGGTTTTATGTATATAAATTTTAAAACACTGTGTGTGTGTGTGTGTGTGTGTGTGTGTGTGTGTGTGTGTGTGTGTTCTTAGATTACCATATTTAGTGGCAAGCCCCTTTATCTGTTGATTCAACATTTTAATGACAAGGCATATACTGTATGTTATTTTATGTGTATGAGTATTTTACCTGCATGTATGTATGTGTACCACATATATATAACTGTTACCTGAGGAGGTTAGAAAAAGGGGATGAGTTTCCTAGAACTGGAGTTAGGGGTGGTTGTAAGTCATCATGTAGGTGCTAGGCATCAGGGACCTCTTCAAGAATATGTTCCTAACAACAAAGCCAACTCTCTAGCCCCTGATTTTTTTTTTTAATTTAAAAATATTTGGTCATAAATTATATTTTTAATTTAAAAAAATGTATGTGTATGGGTGTTTTGCTTTGCCTGCATATATGCCTAGGCACTGCAGTCTTGCCTGGTGCCTGCAGAGGCAAAAAGAGAGTGTTAGATCCTTTGGCATTGAAGTTACAGATGTTTGTTACTTGGCTGCAGGGAATAAGCTACTCTGGAAAAGTAGCCAGTGCTTTTAGCCCCTGAACCATCTCCCCAGCACTATTTTTAAAATTTTAAATTAGGATACAAAATAATAGGCTTCATTGTTGCATTTTCATAATTGTTTTGTTGATCCTCTCCCATTGATGTTTCCCATCTACCTGTCTTATATCTGTTCTACCTCCAGTTGTTCCCTTTTTGCTTTCATAGTATATGTGGTCTTTCTTTCTCATTACCACACCAACACATACACACTCTCTCCTCTCCTCTCCTCTCCTCCTGTCCCCTCCCCTTCTTCTCCCCCCTCAATACATGTAGGAGAGAAAATATGTATTACTTGCCTTTCTGAATCTGGGCTCCATCACTTAATTTTCAGATTCATTCTGCAAGTTTTACAATTTGGTCTTTGCAAGTAAATAAATGTTTACGTGTCACGTTTTTTATTCTTTATTAGTAGATGAATATCTACACTGATTCCATTTTCTCATTATTGTGAATAGAACCACAATAAACATGAACATGTGCACATCTCTGGTAGGATGTATTCTCCTTTGGGTGTATGTCTGGGAGTGATATCTCTGAGTCATACAATAGTGAGTCATACGGTAGTCATACGTATCTGTAGTGATTTTCATATTTGTTATACTGGTTTATTCTCCCACCAGCAGTGAATATGGGTTTGTTTGTCCATCCGGCCTTCCCTTCTTCCTTCCTCTTTCTTTTTTCCTTTCTTTTCTTTTTTTCCCTCCCTCCTTTTCTTTTTTGGGGTTATTCTCAGTGGTTCTTTTGTTTGTTTGTTCTTTTATGGCGTTTCTTTTTTATTTTACTTTTTTACTATACTATTCTGACTGAGGTGAGATGGAATTTTATTTTTTTTAATTTGCAGAGAATGACTAGTTCATTCTTCTAGTGACTAGTAGTTTGGTTTGTTTATGTGTATGTGTGTGTTTCCTACTCTCTATGTGCAACTCAAGATGTTAGGTCCCTATCTGAAATGTAGCTGGTAGAGTTGGTTCATTTTCCTGGTAGCTAGCTGCCTTTGCTATGTAAAACCTTCTTAATTTTATATGATTCTACTAGTCAAATGTGAGGTTACTTTTTTGTGCTATATTACTGGAGTTCTATACAGAAAGTTCTTGCCTATGCTTATATTTTCCCCTAAAATCTTTAAAATTTGATGATTTAAGTTAAAAATGGTACAGGATAATAAATAAAGATCTTATTTCACTCTATGGAATAAGCTATTTTTTAAATCTAGTATATATTTTGACACTTGTCAAAAAGTAGATGGTCTTGTGTCACTATACTGAATGGTCTATTTTTTTAATCAAGTATGTATTTTGACACTTTTGTCAAAATGTAGGTGGTTTTGTGTCTGGGTCCTCTGCTATGTGCCAGGTCTACGTGTTTGCTTTTGTGTCAGTACAGGGTTGTCTTTGTCAATTGTGATATCATTGTTAATGTAATTCCTGCTTAGGATTGCTTCGGTTATATGTGGATTTTTTTTTTTTTTTTTTTTTTTTTTTTTTTTTTTTTTTTTTTTTTTTTTTTTTTTTTTTTTTTTTTTTTTTTTTTTTTTTTTTTTTTTTTTTTTTTTTTTTGCTTCCTTGGGAATTTTTGGACATTTTCCTCCTAATTCTGTGAAGAATTTTATTGAAATTTATTTATTATGTATACAGTATACAGAAGAAGGTACCAGATGTCATTTATAGATAGTTGTGAGCCACCATGTGGTTGCTGGGTATTGAACTCAGGACCTCTGGAAAAGCAGTCAGTGTTCCCAACCTCTGAGCCATCTCTCCAGCCCATGTCATTGGAATTTTGATGGACATTGTATTGAATATGTAGATTGCTTTTGCTACTATACCGTAGCATATATGTATTAAGATTTTATTTTATGATTATTTTCCCTGCATGTATCGTAAGTGTGCCACATGTGTGCCTGGTGTATCAAATCCCCTGAAACTGGAGTTAAACATATGTAAACCTGAGTGTGGGTCCTCTGCAAGAACAGTAAGAACTTTTAACCTCTGAACCATCACCTCTAGTCCTAACATGACACATATTTTAAATGTATCTGCTGTTTAGAGAGCCACTCCATGAAGGATTTAATAAGAACCAGCTACATTTATTTTGTTCAGAGGTGTCAGGTCCTCTGGCCCTTTTCATTTAGTAGAGTGTTTTCAAGTTGATATTTGCTTAAAAGGAGACAAATTATCATTGCTGACCTTAATTAGCTGTGTATTTGATACAGTCTTGCCATGTTACTTTTTCATAATCTATTTTTTACCCTTTGGTTGGAAATAAGCAGTAGAGCTTGTGATTCAGATTGAAGGGAGACATTTATGGGAAATTTTAGTCTCTGTTTTCTAGAATCATGTGAGGAACTGAGAGCCTAAAAATGAAGCTTATTAACCTGTAATTTAAGAACATTGGAGAATGAGAAGTTTCTAGGCCTCTGGAATATTAACTTTAATTGGGGAGAAAGACACAAACACATGAAAAGAAAGATTAGTCCACAAGATTTAGATAGCCTCTGGCAATTTTGGCTATACAAAACTTGTGCAGTGCTAGTACTTAGAGCAGAAAACAGAAAACTTTGGCATTTGGCTTTTCCATTTTAAAGGAACATGAGTCTGAGTAATCTGAGAGTGAGAAAAACAGAAGAAACCAAAGCTCCCGGAGAGGGAGCAGCAGACACCAAGTCTGCTCACTGTTGCTGTTCAGGTTCTGCCTTGGTCCATTGTAGGTTCTCAGTCAATATATTTTAGTTAAGGAAATAAATATTATTGTGCAGATTGAAGAATACTTTGAAAGGAGAGCGATACTTTTATCTGGGCAAAAGTAAGGTCTGCTCACTGTTGCTGTTCAGGTTCTGCCTTGGTCCATTGTAGGTTCTCAGTCAATATATTTTAGTTAAGGAAATAAATATTATTGTGCAGATTGAAGAATACTTTGAAAGGAGAGCGATACTTTTATCTGGGCAAAAGTAAGGTGCAATGACTTGATAAAATAATAGTAGAGAGAAGTGATTACTGAGCACAGTTTAAAAATAGAAATCAAACAATCCAGCCATAACTATGTTCTGGAAAATATCCTACAAAAAAGGAGATTGTTTCAGATTATAAAATGGTTTTTATTGCTGGATATGGGACTGCAGGGTGGATTGTTTGTTCTTACAGCTGTGTGAACTTTAAATAAGCAATTAGTATCTGTCATGGTGTTTTAAGTGGAATCTGAAGACATTACAAGTTGTAGTGAAGAGACTTGGGAGTTTGAAGCCAGCCTGGTCTACAGAGCAAGTTCCAGGACAGCCAAGGCTGTTATACAGAGAAACTCTGTCTTGAAAAACAAACAACAACAAAAAGTTTACATTATCAGTATTTGTTCTTTTTTTCAGTGGCATAAACAAGATAGCAAGCACAATAAACATAACTTCAGTCAGCTTTTTCAAGCCTAAAGAATAAGACCTGCATTACAATTTATATTTTGCTTCAACTGTTACAGACTGCATTCTTATCAGCTGTGGAATTTTAATCCTGAATGATTCTGTGTTTCTTGTTAAGGATAAACTCTGATCAGTGACCAAATCCTTATTGTTTGCTATCTAACTATTTTTCTAACTCAATACACTGCAGGCTGTTCAGTGAATTTGTAATAAACTTCCAAAATGAAGGGAATGTCTTTCTTACTCATTGTTTGCCTGAAATCTTGGCTCTAGTTTATCTTTTTTTTTTCTAAAAAAAAAAAAAAAAAAAGATTTTATTTATTTATTATGCATACAGTGTTCTTGTACCTGCACATACGCCTGCATTCTAGAGTGGACACAAGATCTTACTATAGATGGTTTTGAGCCATCATGTGTTTGCTGGGAATTGAACTCAGGACCTCTGGAAGAGCAGCCAGTGCTCTTTTTTTTTTTTTTTTTAACTAATAAAAAAATGTATTTACTTAGAAATATTCAGAATGTCAACAAAACAGCTGCAGTTTATTTTTTTTTCAATTACAGAGTGGTATTCAGTTAACAGAACAACAGTTATCTTCATATAAGCTGCAGAGACAACTGATGGGAAAAAAAAAACCCAAAAAACTACCATCTCCCATATATAACTAATTTGTGCTTTGCACCAACAAGAACCTGCTTTAAATTTCCATGCCAGTTTACACCCCCCAGACTGTACCAGGCAAGGTTAGTGGCTATTGAAAATACCAGCAGGACAGGGCAATCTAACAACACATTCGGTAGTGTGTTAACTATACAAAAAAAACACTGTATAGTTTTAAAAAAAAATCTTACAGAGCCTTACATTTCAATTTTTTTCTTTAAAAGGAGTGAGTTGTGTATGGGGGGGTTAAATGCTTTATAGACAAAAAACTGCGATAGAACCAACTTATCTTCTTCCTCATCCTCCTCATCATCCTCCTCTTCCTTCTTTTTCTTGCTCTTTTCAGCCTTGACCACCCCCTTTTTCGCTGCATCGGGTTTTCCCTTAGCTCTGTAAGCAGCAATATCCTTTTCGTATTTTTCCTTTAGCTTGGCGGCCTTCTTTTCATAGGGCTGTTTGTCATCCGCAGCAGTGTTGATCCACATTTCTCCCAGTTTCTTTGCGACATCACCATGGATAAGCCAGGGTGTTCTCCTTTGATTTTTGGGCGATACTCAGAACAGAACAAGAATGTCGAAGGAGGCCTCTTGGGCACATTGGGGTCCTTGAACTTCTTGGTCTCCCCTTTGGGAGGAATGTAGGTTTTCATTTCTTTTTTATAATGAGCCTTGTCAGCCTTCGCCATGTCTTCAAATTTTCCCTTTTCCTTAGCAGACATGGTCTTCTACCTTTCTGAGCACTTCTTCAAGAACTCTGAGAAGTTAACAGAAGCATCCGGGTGCTTTTTCTTATGTTCCTCCCTTCAAGTTTGCACAAAGAATGTATTTAAGGACATTTTGCCTCTCGGCTTCTTAGGATCTCCTTTGCCCATGTTTAGTTTATTTTTCTCCATGAGACACAGAATTGCCCAGTGCTCTTCCAGCTCTCTCACTTGGCCCGGCATTGTCTCTATGCAGCCAGTGCTCTTAACCTCTGAGGCATCTCTTCAGCCCCCTCAAATTCATCTTTTTAAACAAAAAATAAGTTCTCAAAACATCCTCAAGTTGAGCTGCTGAAATTCCTTTAAAGACCCTTCTTTCCACCAGTGGTTTTGTAGTTCAAGTCATTCTGAGACCTTCGCACTCAGACCTGTGCATATTTGCCTCAAACAGTAATATCCCCCCCCCCCCAAGTTTTATTAAAGGAAAACTTTCCCCAGTTTACTTTTCACCAGTCTGTTCTGGCATATTTTTTAAAATAATATCAGAATCACCTGGGTCAGTGGTAGCCAGTGTGCACAGTCTGTAGTATTTTCCACATGTTGTGCCCAGTTCAACATTATTGACACTGTACTAATGGACACCAGTTTTAGCCAGCATGGCTACTATACAGATTTCCGCAAAGCCGAGCAGTTGTCAATGAGGATAGTCAACTTTGCTTTGCCCTGTCAGATCATCTTCAGAGCCTACCCTAGCCAGTACTTTACACTTTTTGGAATAAGTTGGGGCCTAGAGTTGATCTGATCTACTCCAGGGACTTTTTCCATCTTCTTGATGGCCACTGTCTTCCAGCCTTAGATGCAAGGCATCACCAATCAAAATCAGCTGCCAAGATGGCCAGGAACCTACTATGTATTCCTTATGGCACTTTGTGATATATGGCTTTCCTATGAAGTCTTGGTATGAATTTTTGTGTGTCTTTGGTTTTATTTACCTTTCATTAACATCAAGCATAGCTTTGGGATAATTCAATGTTGCTATGCAACTGCTAAGTTCAATATTTATTATTAATAAAACTGAGTATTGTTAGCATTTAGTGAACAGAGTTCAGCGTATCCTGGCACATGTGAACAGAAGAGAAATGACTTGTATATGGTTATTATTTAGAACAAAGTGAGTTGTGGCTAAATCTTTTTATGACTAAATTTGTCACTGTGTTGTTGACTACTTGCTTACTTTCTGTGTTCCCACCCCCCTAATCAGGACTTAGTTCAGTAGCCCAGGGTGGGTGTGGAGCTTGATATGTACTGTGGCTCTGAACTTGTGGCTTTCTTTCTCAGCCTCTTGTCTGCTGGATTATAGGCACACATCATATCCAGTCATATTCCCCCCACAC
This sequence comes from Sigmodon hispidus, assembly GCA_004025045.1. Taxonomy (NCBI): domain Eukaryota; kingdom Metazoa; phylum Chordata; class Mammalia; order Rodentia; family Cricetidae; genus Sigmodon; species Sigmodon hispidus. The sequence goes on from PVIH01006713.1 coordinate 98,596, forward strand.
TTTTGATCTGTAATTTTTTTTTTGCTAGTGATTATGTGTTACTGATATTCTTCCTCAGTTGACCTAGTTCAGATTCTATTATTTGTAAATTTTATCAAAAACAAATAAGTAAAATTTGCTTGCTATGGAAGATTGACATTTCTTATAATTTTATATAAACCCAGGCAAAAAAATATTAGGTTTAATCTTTCATGTAAGAACTACCAATAATCATCTTTGCCAGCTATATTTTTAGTTATTTAATACCTTCTAAGATACTGAGATGCTTTCACTCATATTTATAAAAATAAGAATTCCTTTCTGGAAAGTAAGAGGACTTAAGATTTGGAGACTGTTTTTCAGATTTACTTAAAAGAGCAGGGGATAGCTGTTAAAGAGAGTATCTAGCCATTAATCCTCATTATTATACCACTGCCCCTCTACCGCCACAGTCTCTAACTCAAATCCTTTCTTCTTTTCTAATGTTTGGAAGAGCAAGAGGACACAGTAATTAATTATATTAGGTAAATATCAAACACCTATTTGATTAGTGAGTAATTAAATTTTGTTAATTTAATTAAATTCCCATTAATACTGGGATATTTTGATGTCAAAAAATAAAATAGACAAATAGGTGCATTCTAATAATAAATCAGAAAGTTACTGTTTAATATAAAAATCACTAGTTATAATACAAACTTTAGCAGCTACTTTGTTGAAAAATTACAGCTATATAAGTAGTAGGACAAAAACATTTTTTTGAATTACAGTGTTATTTTTATTACCAGTTAAACAAGATAATGCTGTTTTTTTGAAGACTACTTTTTTCCTTTCAGTTTTAATTGTATATGTATATGGGTATTTTGCCTGCCTATGTGTTTGTGTACCATGTGCATGCAGTGCCTTTGGAGACTAAAAAGGGCACTGAATTCCCTAGACTGGTCTTACTACTAAGGGACAGTTAAGAGCTACATACAGATGCTGGGAATCAAACCCTGGTCTTCTGGAAGAGAAGCTGAGCTGTTTTTCTAACCCCTTAAAGGCCAGATACCTGTTTTGTCCTCTTACTGTCTATTTGCTATTTTTATGCATTTGAAAAGTAATAATGTGTACCAAATGTTAATGACATTAATTCTTTGTAAAGGTCACAGTTAAAGTGGAGTCTCAGATCTTTTGTGAAAAGTATTTGAACTTGATAGTGAGGTCCTTGACAATTTTTTTGTTTGAGCCACTGCACATTACACGCTCTCAGGTTTTTTTTTTTTTTTTTTTTTTCCTTAACAACCCACAACAGCAAGATATTTAAATTATCTTCATTAAAATACATAGTATTTGATGTAGTCGGTTGGAAAACCTAGTTTTCTTCTGGTTTTAAACATTTTGTACAGCTATGGGAAAATCTTTTCATTTATTTTCTGTTCATGTACCTAGTTTTACTTTTATAAAATAACCATCAAAATAATAAATTTATTTATTAAATAAATTTAATTAAATTATTAAATAAATTTACTAAAACTAAAAAAAATAAAAATAAAATAACCATCAATTAGTTAATATTGTATTAGGAAAAAATACCAAGCTTTCCTTCTAAAATATAGTGAGGGGTGAGAAAACTATTCTTGATAATTTTCTTTAGAAAACTATTGATCTGAGAAATTTATGCATCAGTTATTCAGAAAAAAAGAGTACTTTTTAGATTATTTTAGAAAGTTCAGGGAAGTTCTAAAGCATGACACTTCTTTAGGAAGTCACTTTTAAAATGTTAATTTCTGTAGAGTTTTGTAGACCAACTAGAGAACTGTAAATTTCTATCTCATCTTTGGTTATTTCTAGCTTCTATTTGTTTTGTTTTGCTCTTGAATGTACTTTGAATTTTTGCTGTGTTAATCATCAACAAAAATGTAAACACTTCTTAAATTTGTGTGTGACTCTTTTCTGAGCTTTCTTCAATATTAACCAGTAACTCTTGAGAAATAGAAGAAAATAGTATTTTTCAGTGAATATTGTCATAATGGATTTTATTTTATTTTATGCTTTTAGGATTTGAAAGTATTCTTGAAGGGCTGTTTGGACCTACGTTATTAAAAGATCTCAGTTTATTTAAAGGTATTCAAAAATATTTCTGGTATTTCTTAATCTTTGTGGTTAACACTTTGGTGGGTTAGGTCTCATACTCAGTTTTTGAAGTGTTAAACTCCATCCATGTCAGCATGCTTGTGTTTGTTTTATTCTATTAGTATATGTGCAGGTAGCATAATTAACTAATGAGCTAAGAATTAAGTGATGAATTTTTAAGACAGAAGTAGGAGAGCATAGTGGAAAGAATTTCAAGGTATAGCTAGGGGGTAGACGGTAGATTTTCGCATGTGTAAGACCCTGAGTTTGATTAGAACACAAGAATTTAGTGGAACATTCCTTTAATCCCAGCACTGGGGCGGCAGAGGCAGGTGGACCTCTTAAGTTCAAGGCCAGCCTGGTCTACAGAGTGAGTTCCAGGAAGGACAACTAGGACTGTTACACACCAGAAAAGGGGAAGGGGGAACACGAGAATTTAATGAGAGTTTTCTTAAGCTATATAATATTTTAAAGTTAGCTATGATTTGTTTTCTGAAAAATTTTGCTTTATGACTACTAAAACTTGTTTTTCTTACATTTGCAGAGTGTGAATCTGAAAGCATTTCTGATTGGGCTTATGATGAAAATTGTTTATTCTGTTGCTTGAGAAGAGATAAGGTAAAGGTAACCAAGAAGTCTGGGAAACTAGTATAGTATTTTAGTTTCTTAAGAAAAAAAAAATCATTTTATTGGAATATTAGCAGGAAAAGGAAAATTTGATTTCCTATTTATACAAGATTTGATAGTGACTGGCTTTTCAGTTAAACTGTTTCCAATATGTTGATTAGCCTATTAAGAAATCTTACATTCCAACATACATTGTCTTATATATATTTAAACAAAATAATTAACAGGGTCTCAAATTGTTATGTTTATCTTAAATATAAAGTGTATGGTGATTTAAGAAATAGAAGTCATTTATGGTACAAAAAGATAGTAGTCACTAATTTGTGTAGACTTAAGACTTAATAAGTTTATATCTTTAAATGTTTCTTTATAATATCTGGCCATTAGTTTTCTGTTTTACTGCCTTAAAGAAGCATAATTTTGTTCTGGAAACATTTTGGTTACTGAAAACTCAGTAGTGGGTTTACCACCTTACCTTGCTTTCATGGTATTCTGTTCCCCACAGTTTCCTGCTGTAAACAAAGCCTAGGAAACATTCTGAATTATTCTCTGTTGTATACTAACTTTAGTTCATTGCAAACTTCTATCGATTACTCCTATTGAATTTTGTTCTTTCCTCATCTCCACAGTTATCACTGTAGTCCATACTTCTAACATTATTTCTGGACTGCTGAAATCACATGATTTTTATTAAAGAAATGCTTTTCCTTTTTTTATTTAATCTTAGAAGTATGTTCTTAAAGACTGCTCTTTTTGTAGCTTGAAAATCTTTTGCTTTTCTCTTATGCCTCTATTGTTCTATGAATGGTACATATATGATCCTGTTGCCATTACACCTTTCATGTTGTAGTAATGTTTGTAGTTAATACCAGTTACTTGTCAATTGATATTATGTCTTATTTTGCTCTCTTTTCTGAAAGTTTTGAGTATTCCTTCATTTCTAGTTTCTAGAAGACAGCGTGCTTATATCTTCTTTGTCTCACTTATACCAGTTTTACTGCTTATTGCTGAAACATACCTTTTAACATCTCAATGCTATTATATTAAAGCAGTTTAAGAGCTTCCTATGTATATTAAGGCATCTTTTTCTATTTTTATTTTTTATGAAAAATTGTTGCTGCACTATTTATGATACTTGTTAAGTTAATGAGAAGGTTGTTTTGAAATTTACTGGTTTTGAAAGAGTAGAGAACAAAGCAACATTGTCAAGAAGAGTAGGCTATAGAGTTGATGTTTGTATTCTGTGCGTTTACATTTATGTGTGTATATGTTTGATGCTGGCTATTGAGCAAATCATTTAATAGGAATTGTGTTAGAAAAGGAGAAGCAGTTTTCTTTTTAGATTAAAATTGGGAGAGCTCTTCTCTGCCATGTAACAGGTTACAGTGTATAACTGTAATATAATTGAAAGTTCTCTCTTGGTATATAAGGACAAAGTACTATATCAATATTCTTAGGAGAAAACAGAAATAAGACATGATCTATATTTATTAAAATAGCTGTTTTTGCTCATTGTTTTACTTGGCTTTTTAATTTGGATATATTTTCTATGGAGAGGGGGTGTATGTACATATGTGTGCAGGTTTAATTATCTGACACATATGGAGACCAGAAGGTTGACTTTGGGTATCTTTCTCTATTGCTCTCCACTTTATAATTTGAGGTCTCACTGAACTTGGATGTCACTGCTGTTATCTAGACTAGCTGGCTAGTGAACCCTTGGAATCTCCCGTTGTGTCCATTGTTCACCTCTCTCTGCAGATGTTCTAGGTGTGCAATGGTCATGCCTGACTTTTTTATGGGTTCTAGGGATCTGAACTTAATGAGTCATCTCCCCAGATGGAGAAAGAGTGTTTCTGTTTGACAACTTAGCTGGTTCTGAGAATCTTGTTTTCTTCAGTCGACACCATATAATCTCTGATTTATTTATTTTTTTTAAGAGAGCCATCCAGTACTGAAAAAAAGAAAACGAAGGAGCCTAAGCAATATAAAATTTTATAAATAGCCGTTGTTGTATTATACTTAAAATGTTATATTATACTTAAGTCCTGGGACTCTTTGCAGACATTTGTAACATCTTACCTGAGAAAGATTAGAATTTAGAAATAAACCCATTGCTTTGAAGCTTACATCTGAAAAAAAAAATAGAAATGCCAAGAAAATATAATATATAATAGTATTGTGCATGTTACTGGAGTCTTGAGTTTGGGGTTTATGATGAGATAATCTAGAGTATGTCCGGAAAAGCAGAAGTAATGGCCTATTTGAGAAAGGGGTGGATGTTATGTATTTTGTTTTTAATTTATGCTAATTGAAATTTTAGTTATTAGAAATTTTATATTTAGTGACTAGTAGGGCTGTTAGAATAGATAATGAAAATACAGCTTTCATGTTTACTTATATAGGTGAAAAATACCAGAAGTAGCTAGCTATCTTTGGGAAGTGGAGTTAATGATATTCAGCTATTGTTTACAGTTATTCCTCTTTCTGGGGGAATCCATCTAAGACCTCTGGTTAATGCCTAAAATCATTGCTGACATTGAGTCTTGTATACATACTGTTTTTCCTGTGTCTAAAGCTTATAGTTTATAACTAGGCACAGTAGGAAGTTAGCAACAGTGACTAAAATTGTAACCAAATGTCTCCTCTTCATGCTTCCACTCTTCAGTTTAATGCCCTTTTTGCCATAACTAAGCTAACACAAATTTTACTTTTCTTCCCAGTTTTATAGATTCAACCTGTTACTCTATTGCTTTTGGGTTGCTTGTTTGAGATGTATTTATTTCTCTTTAACAAGTATGAATGTTTGCCTGCATGATGTCTGTGCCCCTTATTCATGCTTGGTGCCTGCTGAGGTCAGAAGAGGGCATTGGTAACTTAAACTATGGAAAGTAAAACCCATCAGTAAGAGGAACAACTTTAGTAAAATACAGAGGTTAGAGAATATAATTTATAGGTAACGATAGCCATCTTTTTGTCAATATTTTTGTTATGGTTTAATCCTCAGAAACAATCCTGTGAAGATGGTTTAAAGATAATCTAATTTTACAAATAAGAAAATGGTGGGAGCTGGAGAGATGGCACAGAGGTTAAGAGCGATGACTGTTCTTCCAGAGGTCCTGAATTGAGTTCCCAGCGACCACATGGTGGCTCACAACCGTCTATGATGACATCTGGTGCCCTCTTCTGTACACTGTATACATAATAAATAAATAAATCTTTAAAAAATACATGAGCACACATATACATATGTACTTATAAATAAACACATTTTTTTTTAAAAAAAAAAAACAAGAAAATGGAAAGAAAGGGTCAGAGACTGTTATAGGCAAAGATACATAGTTGAGATTTCACCTTTGCTTTTGGCGTTAATCCAGTTAACAAAAATTACAATGTCAATATTGAAAGTGAGAGGAAGAATTAAAACAAGACTTGGAAAGAGGAAAATAAAGGTGAAAAAGCTTAATACTGCTTGAAATGACTAGTTTTAGCTGTTCTGGGAGGCAGTGAATTCTAACTTCCTGGCTTGCTTGCATCTATTTCTTTTCTGTTTATTGGCAAAGTAAATAGTCTGTGTATTTACTAAATAAGAAACTGAGAGTTTTTAAGAAGCCAAGTTTTTATAAATTTGAAAAATAATATTAGTGTGTATTTTGAGTGTATCCATGTATACTTAATGCTCATTACTTACTCATATGCTTCTTAAATAATTTTGGGGGGAGGGGAGGGTATTGTCTTTTTTTCTTTTTGTTTGTTTTTTGTTTTAAGATAGACTTACTTTGTTGACAAGGTTGGTTGTAAACTCCCAGGTTTTTTTTAAAGGCATAATGGTGTCATAATACCTGGAACCCCAGGTAGGAAACATTAAGGACAAAGTCCCCATTTTCATAATTATTTTTAGAGCTAATTGATAATACAAAAGAATATAAATAATAAAAATAATAGATGTTACTGGTGTTTTATCAAGGAAATAGAGCCCAGTTTATACTTCAAAAGAAAATCTATACTTAAGTTATTGATGTATTTGTTTTTTAGTGTGCAATAGAGAAATAGTCATAATGAGAAAAATCATAGGATCTAGCAATAACTCAGAAAATGAGGCTGAACTTGGATCTTTAACTTGAATATTTATAAGAGAATCTGGACTAAGGCATTACCAGTACTTGAATTACATGGATTATGTAAATGTTTAGTGGATGTAAATAAAGGAGAAGGAAGTTATACTAACTTCAGCTTCCAAACTCAGGTGGCTTTTGAGGACAGGGTGACAGGTGAAATAGCCAATGAAGTTACTGGAAAGCAGCTTATAGGGAAGGTAAGCACTTAATTAAAAATGTCTAGTCCAAATGGAGTTTTATAGATGAAATTGAAATATAGTATGCAGGATGAAAACTTGGGAGAACTTTGAAGCAAATGATATGCTTATGGGAGATAAATATTTGAGATTTACAGAGGACTTAAATTTTAGAAAGTATCAAAAATCAATTGCCTACTTTATATCAAGTATCTTCTAGGTTCCACATGTAACAAAGTTTAGAGTCTGTTGTTATCTTTATTGTACTAACAGACTCCTTGGCCATTTCTCACAATAGAATGGACCTTAAAGTGAGACCCCAGAATACACTCTTGAGAGAATGGCATGCCAGGATTACTAATGATGAGAGCTAGTCTGTCAATTGAAGAGTATTAGAGAAAAACTAGGAGGCTGTATATGTTAAGTAGTGGATATATATTACTAATTTTTCAAGTAATTGAGAAGAATGATAAGGAAAATAAGAGCAGAGAATGAATAGACAGTGGTTTTAAAATGATTTTTGGAGCAGGATGTGGAAGCTTGAGCACTATTTATATTCTTTGAAGAAGCTGAAGAAATTAAAACAGGCATAGGGTGCTGGAGAAATGGCTCAGTAGTTAGGATTATATATTGCTCTTGCAGAGGACCCAAGTTCACTTCCAGTCCTCACATCAGACTGCTCACAACCATCTGGAACTTCAGCTCCGGGGTTCCAGCATTCTCTTCTGGACTTTACTAGCACAGCCCCTCCTCCATGTGCATATACCCACACACAGACACACACATATAATTAAAAGTTCAAAAAGACAGCAGGAGGAAATAGCTGAATAAGGCAAGATTGTAAGAAACCCAACAAGTGGTGGAAATTAGGACACATTCAGCATAACTCTAGGAGTGACAATTGATTGAGATTTAACAAGGCAAGAGTGTGTTAAGCATTAAGACTCTTGCTTGATAATTTGTCCATAGAACTTCCTCATTTGGTTTATTATTTAGACTGTCCTAGTATACCAACAACAGGAAAGGTAGTTTCATGAAAATAGTTGATAAAATGACCTCATTCAGCATTATATTTTAAAGCAAGAAAAGTTACTAAAGTCTTCATATTAAATTAGAAAAATTACTCCTATTAGGGTTACATTTTGTTGCCACTAAAAAAGTGAGGCATTTTGAAGACATTAAGGCGCTCTCTCCCTCCCTCCCTCCCTCCCTCCCTCCCCCCCTCCCTCTCTCTCTCTCTCTCTCTCTCTCTCTCTCTCTCTCTCTCTCTCTCTCTCTCTCTCTCTGCGTTTGCACATGGACTACCTCTTTTTTCCCCTCTATTATAAGACTATTTTATACTATTTTTTTCTTTCTTGTCTTTATTTTTTTGTATTAATGTTCTTTATCATACTATTTGTATTTTCTTTATAATTTTTATTACATTTATGTATTGACAGGTTGGGTATGATAGGTCACAGGATAACTTGGAGAAGTTCCACTGTGTAGGTCTTAAGTCCTCAGATTTATAGGAAAGCTCCTTCATCTGCTGACTCACATGCCACTCTTATTTAAGTATACCTCTTTGTGGTTTATTGTATGTTTGGTTTGGTTTTTAATTTTTAAAAAGATTTTATTTATGTGTATCTGTGGGTGCACATGTGTATAGGTGGCCTTAGAGGCCAGAAGAGTGGGTTGGATAACCTGGAACTAGGGTTGCAGACAGTTGGGAACTGCCATGCAGGGAAACCCCTGGATCCTCTGGAGAGTAGCTCGTATCTTTACTGACTGAGCTCTCTCTCCACTTCCCACAGATAGTACTTTTATCAATATAATAGTATAGTAGAAGAATTAAGAAATAGCTAATACATGATATAAAACTAGTGCTGTCTAGTGGCACAGATACAGTGCTGTAGGAGTTCATAATGCTTAGACTTTACAATACTTTTATTCTAAATTCGCGGTTTTATGTCCTTGCACTTAAAATGACCACAGGCATCTAGGGACATTCATAGTCATAAAAGGAGAGTGGATAAAAATTTCAGAAAGCCTTCTGATGTTTTGGACTGTTGAATGAATTGGCGATAGTTATCAACTTAGAATTTCCAGCAAATAGAAATCCTTATTATTATCTATGAGGGTAGCTTACACTTATCTTTAATACTTTTTAAAACTACCCACAGCAAATAGTGAGCTATTGTACATTCTGAATACTGCATTAAAACTCTGTAGAGTTTCTTTAAGAAGTTCAAAAGAGGGGCTGGAGAGATGGCTCAGCGGTTAAGAGCACCGTCTGCTCTTCCAGAGGACCCGGGTTCGATTCCCAGCACCCACATGGCAGCTAACAACTGTCTGTAGTTCCAGTTCCAGGCAAACACCAAGGCAAATAAATAAATAAATAAATAAATAATAAAGTTTAAAA
>PVIH01006714.1:0-107998 GCA_004025045.1 Sigmodon hispidus
ATCTATCAGGTGTGAGGTGGTATCTCAAAGTTGTTTTGATTTGCATTTCTCTGATGGCTAAAGATGAAGAGCACTTTTTTCAGGTGCCTTTCAGCCATTCGTAGTTCCTCTGCAGAGAATTCCCTTTTTAGATCTGTACCCCATTTTTTGATTCGGTTATTCAAGGTTTTGGGCTCTAGATTCTTGTAGCTCTCACTTCTTAACCCATTTCTATTTATCTATGTCTTGCTACGTAGCTCATGGCTTGCCTGAGTTCCTTTACATCTTTCTTTCTCAGCGGCAGCTCACAGCATCTTCATCTGACTCTGCTCTCCTTCCCCTTTATCTATGCTTGGATTTCCCGCCTGCCTATAAGCTGGCTTGCCATAGGCCAAAATAGTTCTTTCATTATCCAATGATAATTCACAGCATACAGAAAGACAACCCACATCATGACTCTGCTATAACTGAAGTGAAACAAAGCAAGACCTCTTAAGCAGTGGTTCTCCCAGAAGCATCTCTGAGAAGGTTGCCTGACATAGACTGCCCTTCCTCTTCAGGGCAATTGAGATTCTAACTTTGTGTAGACTCTATTTATTCATTAATTTTTAAAATTGAGTTTGTTTTTGTTCATTTATGTTATAGGCACATGTGTGGGGGACAATCTTCTGCCACAAAATGCAAGTGCGGTCTGAGGATGACTTACCAGAGTAGATTCTGTCATGTGGGTCCTAGGGATCAAACCCATTTTCAGCCTTGGCAGTAGGTACCTTTACCCGCAGTGTCATCTCAGCAGCCTCAATTTTATTTCATTTTTTTAATCCGCATACACAGCAGCATATGTCCTTATGGAATTTTTATATTTATGTACTTTAGGTAATTCTCTCCTGGTCGGTTCCTATCCCCCAGCTCCCTGCTGTCCATCCCCACTTGTACAGTATTTTTCCTTCCACTTTGCCTGTCTCTCGTGTGTTTTCTTATCATCCCCATGCCTTTCCCTGGAAGCCTCCATTTTCCCTCTTCATGTGACCCTATCTACTTATTTTTCAAGCCTTTATAGAGATTCCCTCCCACACATATAAAGATTAGAACACAGAATTCCCAGATGAGAGAACACATGTGCTGTTTGTCTTTCTGAGCTGGAGTTACCTCATTCTATAGGATATTTTCCATCTTCACCCATTTTCCTGAAATTTCCATAATTGAGTTTTCCTTACAGTAGTATACAATTCCATCATGTATGTTTGCCCCATAATTTCATTACATATTCATGTTGATGGGCTTCATGGCAAGTTCCATTTCCTTGCTTGTTTGAAGAAAGCAACAATAAACATGTATGTGCACAGTATTTCTATAATAAGAATCAGAGTTTTGAGTACACACCCAGGAGTGGTATAACTGGCTAATATAGCAGTTCTTATTTTTAATTTTTCTGTGAAATTTTCACACTGATTTTCAAAGTGGTTGCACCAGTTTATACTCTTATCTACCAATAGAGGATAGGTTTGATCCTGCCCCACATCTTAAACAACATTCTTTTGCCTCTGTGTGTGTGTGCGTGTGTGTGTGTTAGTGTTTCTAATGCCACAATGAAACACCATGACCAAAAAAGCCAGCTGAGGAGGAGAGTGTTTATTCAGCTTACACATGCACATTGCTATTCAGCACAAAAGGAAGTCAGGACAGGAGCTCAAGCAGAAGAAGGAACTTCCAGTCAGGAGCTAATCACAAAGCCACAAACGAGTGCTGCTTTCTGGCTTGCTCCTCATGGCTTCCTCAGCCTGGATTTTGTTGTTTTGTTTTGTTTGTTTCCTTTGAGAAAGTTGTGTGTGTTTGTGTGTGTGTGTGTGTGTGTGTGTGTGTGTGTGTGTGTGTGTGTGGTCTTGAAACTAGCTCTGTAGACCAGGCTGGTCTCAGCTCACAGGTATCTTCCTGCCTCTCCTTTCTGGGTACTGGAATGAAAGGCATTGACCCTCACCACCTGGCTCAGCCTGCTTTCTTAAAGGCCCCAGACCACCAGTGCAGGAATGGTACAACTTGCAATGAGCTGGGCCCTCCCACATTGATCACTAATTTTAAAAATGCCTTACAGCTGGATCTTATGGAGTTATTGTCTCAACTGAGGCGCCTTCCTCTCTGATGACTCTAGCTTGGGTCAAGTTGACTTGAAACTAGCCAGTATAATGCGTGTGTGTGTGTGTGTGTGTGTGTGTGTGTGTGTGTATGTGTGTGTGTGTATGTGTGTGCGTGTGTTAGCATAATTCACTGTGTATGTGTGGAATTCAGAGAAAACAATTCTCCCCTCCTGCAGATGCAATGTAATGCCCATAAAAATTCCAGATACATTATACATTTTTAAAACTAGGTAAAAAATCTTAAAATTTATATGAAAACACGAAAGACCACCTTCTTTTAGATATTATCTTCTAATTTCCTGTTTCTCCTGGAAGATAAAAATCAGTCTCCTTAGATACCTCCACACCAGTCCCACCCATGTTCCTAATAGAACTGTAATGTGGTTCACCCTGGGTCAAAAGTCACTGTTTCCGTTGCTATAAATGAGATCTCCGGCCACAGTTGAGTCATATAGCGCATCTGATATTTCCCCCCTGTTTAACATCTTGTTACTCTGGCTAATAATGGTCTGGTTTCTGTTGACTCGGTTATGTGATACATCTCAGTGACTCAGCCCCAGAGCTCTGTGGAAAGCAGGGATTTCTGCTGCTGACTCATGTCAGGTCCTGCACAGCATGCATAGTCTGGAGACCCACAGAGCCTGCTACCTATTCTAGGTTAGAAATCATTTCTTACTTTCTTCCTCAACATTTTGAAGTGATGACTTTGATGTTTCCTAGCTTTTAGTTTTGATATCAGGTGACAGTCTAATTTGGGATCCTTTTCTATCTGGTCTTTTTTCTTCCCCTGACCTGTTTACTTTGGGGTGGGCTTCTTCCTACATCTGTATTTTTGTTCTTTGTAAGAGTATCTTTTGGCTATTGCTTCTTTGTTTTCTGGCTTCTCTGTCAGATTCTCTTCAACCACTGGTGATTCAGAGTTTCCACTCACATATAGACAAGACCTTGGCAACAGTGGACATGATAGACTTTATGTAAGAGAAGGAATTGGTGACTGAAAGCACAGGGGCCATCTCTGTTTAGAATGTCTTGAGAATTAATTTTAATATTGATCAGAATGCACAAAAAGCATAAACATAGTATTCTGTGACACATGAAACTTGTCTCTGTTTTTATTCCAGTTGGCTTCTGGTAGTGAACAGGGTCTCTGCTTTACAGTAAAGGGTGTAGACTATAAAGGGTTAGGGTTCTCTTTGGGGGCAGATCTGTAGAATTGAACTAGTAAGGTAATCCTGTTGGAGGCATCAAGGTTTTGTATTATAACAGAGCTTCCCAATATGTGAGAAGGGTCTCAGATTCCTGGCATTCCATGTAGCTGAGCCAACTTGGTTCAGGTGGGATGCACCTTGTACAGAGGCACGCCCCTGGTCGTGGCTGCATAAACCCTGCGACACTGCGTACAGAAGCACCTCCCTGGACGCATGACGCATACAGAGGCACGCCCTAAATGTGATACTTATATCCGTACACACCCCTTCTCTTAAAAGAAACCGGGTACATGTTCATCTCTCTTTGTTTCCTGATCTCCTGCTGTCCTGCTTCTCTGCTTCTGCACCTGCCTGGGAACTCATAAATAAACTCTCGTGTAGCCTTGGTAGTGTGTATCTCCTTTCACGCGCAAAACTTACAATTGGTGCCCAACCTTCTTACAATCTGTAAGGACCCTTCTGTTAAATGACCCATTTCTTCATAGGGAAGCTTGGATCCCAGGCTAAAGTAGGGTGCTTAGTTCTGCTTGGTGATTAGTAGGAGAAATCAACACAGAATTGACAAGCTGTGGCTGATGCACAGACATAGTTACAAGTTGTCTACCTGTCACCAAAGGAGAACACATACTTGAGGATTATTGGTCACTTTGGCTCTGTCATGGGACTGGAAGGGCACTATAGAGGCAGGAAGGAAGGCAGAAGGTCATAGAAACTCATAGAAGGTGGGCATGCTCAATGGGAAAAATTACTTGTGTCTTCAAGATGAATGGAATCCTAAAATACTCACTTCCCATTACTTGGTCACAAACAACAGCCTGTGACTCCTCATTGCTGTTAGCTCAGACTCAAGTTTTCGGGCATACATTAGCAGGTGCTCACCCTCTCCCATCTCTCTTTTCCCTCTGCACCCCTCCCTCCACTCAACCCACCCAGCTTCAGCTGCTCCTTGAACAAGCCCAGCCAGTTCCCTTCACAGTGTTACCCTCGCAATTCCCTCTCCGCATTTCCTCAGCTGTTCAGGAGGCTTAGTTCTTCTCTCCACTCAGGATGACTGACATCTCCTTCCACATCTTTCCTAACTATCCTCTCTGAAATGGTCCCCACCCATTACCGGTTAGTTCAATTCTTTGATTGAGCTGGGATTTGTCTGTTTCATTTCAGACCTAGATCCTCTGCTTCTCCCTGTATGGCAGAGACAGAGCCCTGCAAATTATACCTCGAAGTTTTCTCTGCCAACTGGCTTCCAGCTAAATTTGGCCGGAGATAGAGCTATAATCCTCAGGCAGGGAGTTTGAACGTGGTGTTGGGGAAGGAAATGGAGGGAACCCAAAAGCCTTTTGGGTGGCATCAGAAATGACCTCAACTACTCTACATTCTGGAGTCTCTTTAGAGTGCCATTAGCTTCAGTGCTTTTGTAAGTCTTTCCTTTATTCTGAAGCCTCAATGGCTGTAGCTCCAGGCAGCCTCCTAACAACCTGGTTTCTCTTCAAATACTCCTGACAATCACTGTAGCTAATTCCTCACCTTTGTGTCCGGTTGGATGCTTATTGGAGCACTGTTTCCCTGGCTGGACCCTGACTCACCCAGTTTGGTGTCTCATAGTACTTATGTTATACTACTATTATTACTGTCCTTGCTTATATTCGGTTTCCTCCATTTGGGCAAGTATATTAATGATAATTTTGGGGGAACTATGACAGACATTTGAAGCTGAAATAGAGAGCTAATCATTTCCACTACCCAGTCAGCCAGTAAGAAGGGACCTATATAATTCCTGGGAAGGCCATTGTGGGTAGCTGCAGGTTTGTTCAGAGAGGCAAGAACCCAGAGTATGTTTTCAGAAGTTCTGCAGCATCAGAAAGCGATGCCTAAGTCCTAGCTCCCAGAGCCTCCGACAGTAGTGGGATCTGGGTCTGTAGACCATCACAGGAAGGAGCCCACAGCATGTGCGGCAGGGAAATATTTTCTATTAAGGTTGGCAAGTGGGAAATCACAAATAAAAGCAATAGTTAGTGTTGGGTGTGTGACAAGCTGTGCGGTGCTGTATCCTAAATGTCTCATATAACTAACTGTGGTGTGAGTGTATATGAATACCTTCTTGCACAAAAAAATATTAAATGATATGTGTGAAAAATAAAATGACCTTGTACCCTCATTTCTTTAAATTGGGCACCTTAATTTGTTGTTAAATTATTGGTTTACTTTCTACAGAATGAATTAGTGATGCAAATAAACAGTCAGATGTCAATCCCACGCACACGCCAACAATACTGCATGAGAGTAACTGCTTTGCTAAACACAAATGATGGGCAGGAGTGCAGATTGATGTCATGTCTCTTCACAGAGGACTCGGTTCTGGTAGCACATAGATCTCTTCGCACATCCATCTCCAAGGATCCCTTAGGAGGGCAGATCTTAGTTTGTTGTAGAAGGTTTTTCTCGGCCCTTTTGGGCCTGGAGGTTCCTGCGGCGGCTTTTGTCCCCCAAAGAAATGAATGAGACACTTATATACTTTATACTGTTTGGCCCATGTCTTAAGCACATTACTAGCTGGATCTTTCATCTTAAATCAACCCATTTCTACTATTCTACCTGCCACGTGGCCCGCCGTGGCTCACCTGTATTTCTTTACATGTCTGCCTCCTTCGGGGGTCTGATGGAGACTGACTAACTCCACCCTTCTCTTATTTGTCTGTCCTCTGATTCTCCACCCACTTCTACGGTGCTGTGCACAGGCCAAAACAGTCCTTTATTTACAGCATACAGAGAACATTTCCACCACACTTCCTCTTTTCTGTCTAATTAAAAAGAAAGGTTTTAATTTTTATATAGCAAAATTATAACAGAACAGCTCTCAAGCAGGAATTATAGTCACAATATCTAATTTATTTGTATTTAAAAAATTAAAGAGAATATTTTATTATCCACCTTATCATTGTGAGTCTAAAGCTTTATAGCTAATATACTTTTTAAACTAAAAAGAACTATAT
This sequence comes from Sigmodon hispidus, assembly GCA_004025045.1. NCBI lineage: Eukaryota > Metazoa > Chordata > Mammalia > Rodentia > Cricetidae > Sigmodon > Sigmodon hispidus. Next base: position 6,313 of record PVIH01006714.1, read on the forward strand.
CTATAATTACTAGACTTTCAACCACATCAAAGACCACTGAAGGATATACTATTATGCAAATAAACAGGAAGTGCAAGCAACTTCTAAAGTCTTGAAAATGACAGAGATGACACCTGACTGCCTGAATAGTCACCCAAAGTTCCTTTGTAACATTGGGGCATCTATCTTTAGCGTTTATGGCCTAAAATCTTCAGCATACCTTTAGTGATGCAGGAAATCTGGCACAGTGTATCAGTTGCTTTTCTTTGTGTCCTGAAGAATGTCTGGCAATGTTTTCTGCAAAGCAGGAAACTGAAGAATCATCTCGGCTTGTTTTGCCAAAGTTCAGAGGTCACTTTCCTATGGAACCTGTATATCTAGTTTATACAGCATACTATCAAGCAGTCAGTACCAGAACAGTTTCTTGTCCAGTGGCTAACTGTTGCCACAAAGTAAATTTTATATGAAGTTTCTTCAATACCCATCATTTTCCTGAAATACATTGGTGCTGCCTGGAGCAGACCTGTCTCACTGTCCACAAAAGTCTAAGTTCCTAAAATAATTTAAATGCCATATTCTGCATGTCTTTGAAGTGTTTGAAGACTACCTATCTAATTGAAATACATCTTTGCATACCTACAAAAACTTAACTAACATGACTATAAGTTTGGTTATCATAGATGACTATTAATCTGCATTTCTCAATTACACATTACAAATTTAAATGAGTTACATCAATATCATACCTTAATCAAGAGTAAAAAAATACATACAGCATAACAAAATTGACCTTAAGTTTACATCAATAAATCAAAATCCATTTATCTTTTCTAATCATTCCTATATCATATCCTCCCCCCTTTTCTTTTTTTTAAAGAGATTGACTATGACTATTAACCATTTATAATGAAAACAAACATTAATAAGTAATATTTTGGGGAAATTGGATATAGCTTTTTTTTATTATTTTTTGCTGTCAAAGGACATTGTTGATCTCATGGGGTCTTGAAGCTGCATCATTTTAATTGGCCATCTTGGAAGCTTATAATGTTTAGGTGGCCTTGGCAAGTGAAACCACATTTGTCTAGAACCAGTTTGCAGGTTTTGATCTTTTGCGGAGACAAAAGCAGAAACTCTTTTTTTAAGCAACATATTTTTATAAACAGATTTTAAAGTTGAGATATCTTTAAAGTGTATGTATTTGTTTAATTTAACAGCTTTAGCAATTAATTGTCTTTTTGTAGTTAGCTCATTAAAAGTTATAAAAATTAATAGAAAACACAATAAACATAATCTAGACTCTCTGTTTATTTGTCATCTTTATATGGCCTTTTTATCTTTATTTTTTATTTTTTTAAAAGGGCTTTTTTATCTTTTTTTTTCTGAAGCCTATGTGTATTTTACATACATTGTACCCTGTTTAGAGGTTTTGTGAGTCTAAATATGTTTTATTGAGAATTTTTAATCATTTTTAACTTAAAGAGTTTTTAAAATGTTGGTATCACTTTAATTGTTGACTCTGCCCCTTTTGGAGGCTTTTTAATATGTCGGAGGAGCCTGCTGTATCTTTGCCACTGCTGGAAAACAGCGGATTTAGGAAATATTGCTATTAGAAAAACCATTTTTTTAACTCTGTTTTTTTGTTTGTTTGTTTGTTTAATATAAGCAGAAACTTTAAATCAATTACACTTATGCCAAGCCTTTTGTGAAATGTATGGATTTAAGCTGTGTGCCGCGGGCGCGCCATTTTTAAATTTTTGCCTGAACACCACGCTGTCTTTGTATCATAAATCAATTTAAATACGCAATTAAAAAAAACTGCTTTTGGCTCTGTTTTCGTGATCTAGGACCCGTTTTAAGCTTTTTAAACTTTTTCAGGATTTATGTGGGTGTTTGCCCCACATTGGGCACCATCTGTTCTAGAAAGTTTTTCCGGGCCCTTTTGGGCCCGAATGTTTATACCTGGCCTGCAGCAACTTTTGTCCCCCAAAGAAATGAATCAGACACTTATATATACTTTATACTGTTTGTCCCATGTCTTAAGCACATTACTAGCTAGCTCTTTCATCTTAAATCAACCCATTTCTACTATTCTACCCGCCACGTGGCCCGCCGTGGCTCACCTGTATTTCTTTACATGTCTGTCTTCTTCGGGGGTCTGATGGAGACTGACTAACTCCACCCTTCTCTTATTTGTCTGTCCTCTGATTCTCCACCCACTTCTATGGTGCTATACATAGGCCAAAACAGTCCTTTATTTACAGCATACAAAAAACATTTCCACCACATTAGTTTCCATGTAGATGGAATTGTTTGACTATATTTATTACTCAATAAATTTTGTTGGATTAAAATTATAGAAAGTTGCTGATAAAAATCTCTACTTTTGCTAATGGCATTTTTTCCCTAGCCAGTACATAATTGATTTTGTAAATGTCTCCTAGGCCTGAAGGAAAAAAGGAAGCTGTTATCTATTGGAAGCATCTCTACTTACAGTGTTATGAATGTTTATTGCTATTTATTTTTCTTATTTCTACTTTTTCTTATCACCCCATTTCAGAAAAAAAATATTTCATTGATTGATTGATTGATTTGTGGTTTCAGTGATCAAATTAAGGGACTCATGTATGTTAAGTAAGTACCCTACAACTGAGTTACAAGCTAAAAAATAAGTACTTTAAAATTTCTCGACTATATTGGTTTTACATTTCTAAATGTTTATCTTGTTTATATGTTATGTAAACAAGATCTACAAATGTTATCTTATTTGAAGCTATGACTTTTATCTTATGACTTGTGACTTTTATCATCATATTTTCTCTTTATCTTGTGTTCTACTTTGAGACACTTTATTTTTTCATTTTATACAACTATATATTGTATGTTAAACAAATTCCCCATGATCCCTTTCTCATTTTCCCTTGCCATTAGTCCCCAGACAATTCCACTTTATATCATATAATATCCAGACATGACTTTATGTATCTGTATAAAATCTTCAAACCCAAAATGAGCACTATGAGATTGGCTTAATTCACTTAAATATGATTATCTCCAGTTGTATCCATTTTCCTGAAAATGTTATAATTTTGGTCTTCTTTATGGATGAAACAATTCCATCATATACATATCAGATTTTCCTTCACTGTTAATCTGATCAAACCTCTTGTGTGGGTAGGTTCATAATTTAGCTATTGTAAATAGTTTTGTTATAAATATTGATGTACAAGTACTTCTGTGATATGTTGACTTGGAGTCGTTGGGGGTAAATACCCAGGAATGATGTCAGTGGGCCATATAGAAGATCTATTTTTAGTTTCTTGAAACACCTCTACACTGGTTTCCATAGTGACCTCTTTATATTTCCCACTAGCAGAATATGAAGATTCCCCTTGTCCACATCCTTGTATTTGTTGTTACTTGTTTTTCTGATGACGGCCATTCTAGCTGGGTAAAATGGAATCTTGGTGTAGTGTTTATGTTTATTTCTCTGATAGTGAGCCTGAACATATACATTATACATATAGATATATGTATGTATGTATATATATATATATATATTTGTTGGCAATTTGTATTCTGACTTTTGAGGATGATCAACTCATATTTCTCTGCTGTTTACTTTTATTGATGATTATGTAGTATTATTTTGTTGTGTTGTTCTTAGCTTGTCTTGTTTCTTTTCTAGTCATTGTGACAAAAATATTTCAGAGGTGAAATGGTTTATTGTGGCTCACATATGAAAGGTCCAATGTTTGAGAGAATGTAAGAGAGCTGGTCACCTCCCATCTCTCATCAGAAACTGAGCAAAGAATGAATGCATGCTGTACTTGGCTTGTTCTTGCCTTTTTATTCAGATCAGAGCCCAGACCAGGACATCTTGCCACCTATATCCAGTCTTCCTCCATTATTTATTCCAATTCAGATAATCCCCAACAGACTTCCCCATAAGCCAGCCTGATCTAAACTGCCTCATTAAGGGTCTCTTTCCAGATGATTATAGATTATGTCAAGTTGACAATTAAACTAACCATCACATAGCTCTTTAAAAATCTTCATTATTGAAGGAATATGTTTTATAAACAGCATTGTTATGGCTTGAATGTAAAGTAACCGTCACCAAATGTGTTAGAACACTTGACGGTGAGCTGGTGTTCTGAGCAGACAAGTGATGGAACCATTGGGAATCGAGGCCCAGCTGACAGAACTGGGTCACCAGGGGCAGGCCTTGAAGGCCATGCTTGCTGTGGTTCCAGTTGGAACTCAACTTTCTGTCTGTGACTGTGCCATATGACACTGCTGCTGTTATCAACCACAGCCTTCTTCCCACGGTGGACTGGAGCCACAGAAGCTGAACCCGGACAAATCCTTCTACCCTTTTGTTCAATTTGACATTGATGAGGAAGGTAACTCAGAGCATAGAGTTCTGACTTTTTTTCACTACCAATGTAAGAATAGACATTTTAAGAAGGAAAACCTGGACATACTTAGCAAAATAGTTGAAATGCTTGGTTTTATTCTATTTGTTTAAATTAAAAATTACAGTTAAGTTTATTGTGTTCATTTCTTCTTTTTTAAAAAAACAAACCAAAAAAATTTGATATAGCATTTTGCTATGTTGCTTAGGCCAGTCTCGAACTCCTGAACTCAATCTTTCTGTCTCAGATTCCCAAAGGCTGTGGCTACCCACAGGCATGGCACACCATGCTTAGATTGCCTTAATTTTCAGAAGTTTTATGGGCTTGCTCTCCATTCATTAGTTATTCTTGACAATTTACATGTTCTTCTGAATATTTCTAATCTATCATTGATGTTTGTTACTTTTTATCCTTTTGACTAAAGGCATATTTATCTACTTGACTAACCTCTGTTTTGAACTACTAAAAACCTGAAGACTTCTGTTCAGTTCCCCAGTGAGTAATGAGTTATTATTGGAAAGAAGTAGGTGGCCTAATAGTGGGGTTCCTGTAGATCTAAGACCAGAAAACCACAAGTGAGGCAGGAGGAGGCCCTCACTGGGTACCAATATAGGACTCACAAGGTGTGCCAGAATGGTTGGAAAATGTTGTCAGGGGACTTTTGCTATCTGTTGAAATGTCAGGAAAGGTCATCAAATAATCTGCTAGGACCATACACTCCAGGTCTTCTAGAGTCCACATGGGAGAGGACATCAGCTTTACTGTGGCCAGGCAGTCAGAGAAAGTGGAGGCTAGTTAAGCTTTCTGTGGTGGGAACCAGGGCATACCAAAGCTAGGGATAGGACTTTACACAAATGTTGAATAACAGTTAAACCTGTTAATGAATCCTCCTGCCCTTTCAGTTAAACCCTTGGGCTCCCTCAATTAAACATGATCAGAAGGAGCAGAGACTGTACCAGTGTCTGTGGAAATATTAATAAATAGCTAAATTAGGGAATCTAATCCTTGTCTAATCACGAGGCAACATCTTGCTTGCTTTAGGTCTCTGTGGCCAGCTCCGCCAGGCTTCTGTGAATTTGGACTTCATTTTTCAGGCCCCTTGCTTTCTTCTAATGGGCAGGATATACGTGGGGCTTGTCTGGAAACAGAACCACAGTGCCCACCTCTGTGCCTAATTTCTTCTCTATTCTACTTTTTGTTTCAACTGATCTTGAGAAATGTACCTTGATGACTTTTTTCCCCAACACATTTAGATATTACAGTTTGGTTCATCATTTTGTTGAGATTTGTTATTTTCTGGGAAGAATTTCAGGAATAATCTTAATTCATGTTATAATTTTAGTTTTTCTCTCTCTCCACAAAGTTATGTCTATAAGCTCATGTATATGTACAGTTTTATCTATATGCTTATTATAAGAATGATTTTAAAAACAAAAATGTATACACCGTTTGGTTTGTTCATTTTTCACTGTAGGTGGGGTTTAGATATTTAAAACATGTTTACTTAATACTTATACAGGAAGCAGAGAAACACATAAATATAAAAATAGAAGAAAGAGTCTTTAAGACACCAGAAGAGCAGCTGGAGAGATGGCTCAGTGGCTGCTCTTTCAGAGGACCTGGGTTCATTTCCCAGCACCACATGACAGCTCACAACTGTCTGTAACTCTTGTACTAGGGAATCTGACACTTTCATGCCAATGCACACAAAATAAAGTTAAATAAATTATTTTTAAATATTTAAAAAGATGTCGGAAGAATAGTTATCTAGGAAGAGATGTTGAAATATCAATGAATAAAAAACCTAATTTTTGAACTATAAAGAATCAGAGGAGCAGCATTCTAGAATTTAATGATGTTATTGCAAATGAGGAAGGAAGCAACATCAATGATCAATACATGGAGGACAGGAAGACTTTCACAGAGGGGCAGTAGCACGACAGTCTTCCCTTACACCGTGTAAGAACAAGACACTCTTGTTCTTAGAGAAAGGGCATTAGAACTGATGCTCCAGACAGAGCAAAGGGTGCCACATTTAACTTTCTGTTAAAAACTGAAAAATTAGACAAAATATATGAGATGTGATAACAGCAATTGGACAATAAGTAATCTGGGTATAGAATCCTGAAAGAAAAAAAAAAAAGACAAAGTAGAAAACAGGAAGAGAGGTAGGATGGCCATTGGAAGGTGGGGAAGGAGCAAGGGAGGAGGGAAGGACGGTAGACATCAAGCTTTGAATACACCAGTATACTAATGCAGTGGGCCTGGAGATGCTTCTAGACTTCCTGTTTGGAAGGGAGAGCCAAGAAGACAAGAGACTGTCTGACTGAGAGGAGGAATTTGAGATTGATATACAGGGCTGGGATTTGTGAGGCTGAGCATTTGAGAAGAGAATAGCTCTGGTGAAAGCTGTGAGGATTTGCAGGGCACTCGTGTCTTTCACAGGTTATTAGCCTATGTAGGCATGGGAGGAACCTACCTGAGTCTGGGTTCAGAAACCACTTAGAATCAGTATGCAGACAAATTCCTGGACTTCACACATGACTGGAAATGGCTTGTGTTCAGACCAGCCTGAGTGGAATTGAATAGAATCCTAAGAAGTAGGGCAAAGTTGGCCCTAAAGACAGACTGGATTTATCCTAACAAAGTTTAAAAGCAGGTCTTAGAATGACCGAGTTGGCTTCAAATTACTCAGTTGTGCCTAATAATGCAATCAAATTCCTCAGAGTAATAAAAGAAAGCCAACAAAAAACCATAAAACCATAATGTCCTTTCAAGCAATGTAAAAAAATAAATACAAACAGACAGAAACTGTGGTACTATGGTAAAAGGATGCTAATTTAACTGTGATAAATATGCTATTTGAAAAAAATCTTGAAACTTGGACACTGGCACAAGAGAAATGGAAGTCATAAAAAAATAAGAAAATGCTACCTTTGGTGGCTGATTTTTGCCAGCCTAACTGGGTTTAGATCTACATAGAAAACAGAAATCTGTGGAGGTATTTCCAGAGTGCTTACTGAGGAAAAAAGACCCACGCAGCATGGGTAACACCATACTATGGGCTTGAGTGCTGGACTGAATAAGATGGAGGAAGCCAGCTGAACTCCAGCGTTTTTTCTCTGCAAATACAATGTGACCAGCTGCCTGGGGCACCGCCATGACTTGATACCCCGCCATGATGAAATTTATCCCTTCTTAAAATTGTGACCCCAAGTCAACCCTTCCTTCCTGTAGTTGCATTTGTGAAGGATTTTGTCACAGCAAAGAGATTAAGTGCTATAGTTCTCAAAGAAATAGAAACCCAGTGACTGAAATGCACTAAGCTAGCGTGATAGCTCATTTTCATTGCCAACTTGACTAGATCAGAAATCAACTAGGAGACAGGCCTCTGTCTGTGAAGGCATTTCCGGGAGAGATTAAGTGAGGTGAGGGAAGATCCTCCCACAGAACAGGTGAAACCTTCTAGCAGCCTAAATATAAAGAGGTGCAAGAGAAAAGAATTGCTTAGCCACAAGCATGCTTTCTTCTATTCATTTTTGTTGCTGCTTCCATTATTTTCTTCTCCCAGTAGAAACATTATTTTTATGCCTATAAAGTAGACTGAAGACCAGTGGATCCCCAGGAGTTCTTTGAGTTGTCTGCACTTGCCACATGGGCTGATGAGCCCCTGGGTTCACAACCTCTCCATTATGCAAATAACTATGCTTGGACTACCACATGAGTATTGTGTAAGCCAATCCAATAAGAACTCCTTAGCAATAAATACATTATTTATTACCAATTCTATTTCTCCAGAGAACCCCAACTAATACAACAAGGTTATCAGTAAATTGGCCATTAAAGTGATCAGTAAATTAGAAGACAGCAGTATTAAATACCTGAGGTGAACAACTTAGAGAAACATGCTGAAGAAAATAACTGGTCACCATTGATTTATTACTTACCATTAAATTGCCTAATATACATCTAATTAACAGAAAGTTAGCAAGGACAGAAATATTTGAAAAAATACTGATCAAAAAAAATTCCAAATTACATGAAAATTAGAAGCCCATAATTTCAAGAAATTCATAGAGGAGATAAAATGTGAGGAAATTAGGTTGAAACAAATTACTGAAAACCACAAATAAGAAAACCTTAAAAGTAGAAAAAGAATACACACATAGGCTCAGAGTAATGGAGTCAGGAAGGACAGAAGCGTTCTTAGCAGACAGAAGGCAAGTCAGAAGACGTTAGAGTGATACTTTTAGTGCACTAAAGAAAGCCTTCCACTGAGATTTGTTTTAACCAGTCAAAATGAGATATGGAAAAAAAGGAGACAGACACACCATTTTTTGTTTGAATATAAAATGTCCCCCATAAATTAATGCAATTCATCACGTGGTCCCCGGCCGATGATTCTGTGTGGAAACAGTGTAGACCCTTCAAGAGGTGGAACTTGCTGAAAGTGAATCCCTGGAGATAGGCTTTGGAGCTTTTTAACCTAGTCTCATTTCCTGCCTCTTCCACCGTGCTTCCCCTGTCCTCCCCTCCATGGAGTCCCTATTCCTCTGGGACTGTAAGTCTAAACAACCTCTTTCTTACATTGTTTTTATCTAGTTCCTTTACCACAGAAAAGGAAAAGAAATCAATCCAAAAATTGGTACTGAGAAATGTTGCCCTTGCTGTGGTCAACCTGTGTGGCTTTTATGCCTCTGTTTTGTGAAAGGATCATGGAAGATTTTGGAACTTTGGGCTAGAAGAGCCATTGGATGTTGTAAGCAGAGATTAATGGGCCACCATATTGGAAACTTGGGGAAAATTAATGCCAAGAGAAATGTGAACAGTGGAGGTCTGGTACCTAAGATTTCAAAGGGAAACAGTGACCCTACTGGGAACTGGACCAGGGGCCCCTGGCAATAATAATAATAATAATAATAATAATAATAATAATAATAATAATCAAGCTGTATTCTGTCAGTGTCCTAAGAATTTGAGCCAAGATTACAAAGTTGACTCATTATTTTGGTGGGGGTATATTTCAATAGCATAACATCAAGTCAGTGGAATCATTATTACTGATTATCACATAGTATACTTATTTGAGCCTACAGTGAAAAAGAACAACAGGGGGGTGTAGAAATAAAATATTTAATGTACAGTTTAGAGAGGAAATGGACACTAAAGTTACAATGTGCTGAAGAAGAGGCTGTAATCACTAGTGAGCTTAATGCTGTGAAAGCAAAGCTCCCAGTCTGCAATGGAACAGTAGAAAAGAGGTCCAGATTCCACCCACCAAATTCTCCCACTGTGAGAGGAAAAAGCCTAAGGGAAACTTACTCTTGGAAAGTTTTCAACATAAAGAAGACACTGTGACTGTGGTCTGAGGAAGCCAGCTTCAATCCTGGGCTAGCAGTGGAACTTTGTAGTCATATACTTCCTACAAGTTTGGGAGGTGTAAAATTGATGGCTTCTTCTTCTTCTTCTTCTTCTTCTTCTTCTTCTTCTTCTTCTTCTTCTTCTTCTTCTTCTTCTTCATCATCTCCTCCTCCTCCTTTTCTTTCTGTGGCTTGGCAGAGCTATGAAAGAAGGCACACAGGGCAGGCAGGGCTGGCGTTCTGTGAGGTGATCCTAAGAGAGCCTTTTATGAAGTGAAGGTGCAGTCTTTAATCAGTGATTGTGATTTAAGATGTAAGGTTTGAGGGTTATTGTTTGTTTTGTTTTTAGGGAATTATTTACTCTTTATCATATTGAAGAGGTTTTCTGTAAGTTTTTTCATCAGGCCTTAATGCATGCTTACTTTGCTTACACCTCCATATCATAGTTCATTGATGAAAGTCAGCACAGGACTTCAAGCAGGGCTGGAACCTGGAGGCAGGAGCTGATGCAGAGGCAGCAGACAGAGGAATAGCTTTCTTAGCCTGCTTTCTTTTTTTCTTTTTTTAAAGTTTTTTTTCCTTCTTTATTTTGTATTTATCAAAAAAAAAAACAGTAAAATGAATTTAAAATGAGGAAAAGTTAATAATAACTATAAAGAGGATAAGAATCATAAGCATCTCAGCCTGCTTTTTTATGGACTACTTGTCCCAAGTAACCTAGGCCCTCTACATCAATCCCTAAGTAAGGAAATGTTCTACCGGCTTGCCCACAGTTACATTTTAAGAAGGCATTTCCTCAGTTGTCCTCTGTTTAGTCCTCTCAGCTTACATTGAGTTGACATAAAAACTGGCCAGCACACTATTAGTTTTTTTTTATAAAATCTACTCTGTTTTCAATCTAGTCTAGATATTATTTTTATTTTGCTTTTGCCTTTTTGCTATGAGATCTGGCTTTGTTGCCCAGGCTAGCCTCAAAATTGGAACTTTCCATTTTCAAGTGTTGAGTTACGGGCAGGTGCTACTGTGTGTGCTGGTTGCTTTTTTTTTTTTTAATTTTTTCCCTTTCTTAATTTATTACATTTTTATTTAATGAGTATTTACCTGGTACTGTGCAAATTTTTCCTGGGGACATGTGAGCAAACATCTATTTACCCCAGATAGAGTATTAATGGAAGATTAGAATAATCATCACATGCAGGTCTAGTGTATTGAATCAATGAGCATTTGGGGTGTACTTGCAGGTGAAGAGTTGAGGGGTTAGTTACAGGAACAAAAGTGACCCCAAGACTATATTACTGTTATACCTGTGTCGTGAGAACCCCAAAGACCGCCAGGGAGCTGGATTCTGATTCAAATACACAAGGGTCAGTTTATTCATTTGGACGGGTTCGAACAAGCCAGGCCGAAACCCTTTGTTCTGACTCAGCTGAGGAATTCTGCCCTGAGCTCAGGGGTGAGAGGGTTTTAAAAGAAAACATATATAAGTGGGGTGTTACATGTCTTGGCATTTCAGGATTGGGTAAAGTGGTATGGGGTACAGTAATTCCTGGAAACTATTGACTAAACCATCAGTGCAAACCCAAACTTTGAATCTACTGGCCGAACTTTTGGTGTGAAACCAAGTTTTAAATCTATTGGCAGTCAGGTGTATTCCTGAGATTTGTCCTGGATTTCTCTTAGACCTGGATCATGCCCTGAGGCACCAAATGGTCTTTCCCTGAGATAAAGTTTTGTAGCAGTAAATCTATGCCTTCACACACACACACACACACACACACACACACACACACACACACACACACAATCTCATCACAGAATGGATGACAGCCTTCCTATAGCTGAACGGGCAGAACCCCTTTCCATAGTTAGCCTCATATATTGAATTCCCTAGCACTGCCTGAGACCATGGGTGGCTGGGACAGAATTATATTCAGTTGTCAAAGAAGCAAAATATGGGGAGGTTGAATTCAAAGGTGAAGGGCTAATGGCCCTTTATAATCCCCCCCCCATGAGGGAGTATCAACAGGCTTAATAGTCTTGAGGGTCTCTCCTTCAAATCAAGAATAAAGGAAGTAGGCTGGAGATATGGCTCATCAGTTAAGAGCATTTGCTATTTGTGGTGAAAATGTTCTCTGTATGATATAAATAAAGTAACTGGTTTGGCCTATGTGGAGCACTGTAGAAGTGGGTGGAGGATCAGAGGAGAGACAGGTAGGAGAGCAGAGTCAATCAGTCTCCATCTGACACCCCCCCCCCAGCAAGAACCATGTAAGGAATCCAGGTGAGCCACGGGTTGGGCCATGTGGCAGATAGATTACTAGAAATGGGTTGAATTAAGATGAAAGAGCTAGATAGCAATGCATCTGAGACATAGGCCAAACAGTATGAAATTAGTATAAGCATCTTTATCGTTTCTTTGGGAGACAAAAGCTGCCGTGGGCAAAGTCTGAACTTCTGGCCCAAACAGGTCTGGAAATATTCCACAACAGCTGTTCTTCAAAAGGACTGGCGTTCTACTTTCTAGGGTGCCAGCATTTCCATGCACATACCCCCATGTGAGGAAACACACACATGCCTACACATAAAAAGGCCATGTTTGTGCCTTGGAAGAGTTAGTATTGTGAAGTCAATTTTTAAATGAAAATTTATCTGTAATTTTATGGTGACAGCAACTAAAATTCCAGTACATTTATAAAGCTGACAAGTTAATTATAAAATATCTATGGAAGTAAGATTCTAGAATAACTGCCAGGCAGTGGTGGTGCACCCTATAATCCCAGCATTCACACTCAGGAGGCAGAGGCAGGTGGGTCTTTGTGAGTTCAAGGCCAGCCTGGACTACAAATTGAGTCCCAGGATAGCCAGAATTATTACACAGAGAAAAGAGAAATCATATATCACAAAACCAAAGTGGGGGGTGGGGAGATTCTAAGCTGACCAACATGACTTTGAGCAATGAAACTATAGAACTCACATGCCCTGGTTTAATACTTATTATAAGGCTATAGTCATTAAGTAGTGCAATATTGGTATATAGAGACATACAGATCAATGCACAAGGTAGAGGATTCAAAATCACACAGACATATGATTGTGAGATGTTTGGCAATGGTGTTAGAAGAGGCTTTACAGTGAGTGAACAGAAATGTAAAAGAGAAGTTCAACCCTTGCCTCACATCATACATCAAATTAAAATAGATCATAGATAGAAATATAAAAGTAAAATGATTTTAACTATTAAAGGTATGAGAAAGTTCAGTGTCTATTAGCTAAGAAACACAAAGCACGGTTTATAAGCTCATACATTATTATATTGAATGTTACTAAAATTTTAGAAAATAATATCTAAAGCTTATCATGTTTGTACACATATGTAATCTCAATAATAAGGAGGGCCAAAGGATTGTGAGTTCTTGACAAGCTTGGGATGAATAGTAAGACTTGCCTCAAAACACAAACCTAACTTCCAGTTTCCCTTACCAGTGGTCACAAGAGGAGACACAGACACTCCCAGCACTGAAGTCTGCTGTGACATGTGGGCTGCAGCCTAAGAGGCCCAGCTCTCTTTGTAAAATAGGGTAACATGAGAATTAAAGGGAGATGACTGTGAAGATCCAGATAGTTGCAGCAACTGCTAAAATTACTTGGAGGAAATCTTTCTCGTCTTTTGAGGATATTATTTTGTAACCTAAATAAATTATTAGATGAATAAAAACAACAAATAATAAAATACTTGGATCATTTTTCAAAAGACCGTTGAGAAAATGAAAAGAAAGACATAAAATGGAATAAAATATGTGTAAAATCTCTCTCTGTCTCTGTCTCTCTCTCTCTTTCTCTCCCTCTCTCCCTCCCTCTCTCAGTAGGAGATGCTGGAGATTAAATTCAATCCTACTATGATGTGTGTGTGTGTGTGTGTGTGTGTGTGTGTATTCTATTCCTGAACTTCCTTTAATCCTGATACTATACTTCAACTGAACTATGTAAGTTTATTTAAACTATATAACAACAAATATCCAGTCATGGGCTAAGCATCCCTAATCTGAAAACTTGAAACCTGAAATCTGAAACGTTTGAGCAACACAGTGATGCCACAAATGGAAAATTCCTCAATGCTCTAATATAACAAGTGACAATCCAAACATAGGTACTTTAAAAAAATACTTTATAAAATAGTTTTCTGGCCATGCCCATAGATGTTTGTGAAACACAAAGAAATTCCATGAGTCATGTCCCCCAAATGTCTCATTATATGTAAACAGATATTGCAAAGTCTGAAACAGGAGACACTGCTTGTCCCAGAAATTTCAGGTAAGATCTCCCCAATCTGTAAGAATATGAGAAGACGCTCTGTCATAGAAATGGTACAGGCAATGATACTCAACATTGACTGTGACAAGGGGAAAAAACAAACTAAAAACTTCAGTTATCAGTATGTAACCTCTAAAGTGGCTGTGGTTGAAAACTGATGATGTTTTGTACTGGTGATGATGTGGTGTGAATGAGGATGTGCGAGAAATGCTCTCATGCTCTTAGAGGGGTTTAAGAAATGGCACAGCCACTTTGAAAAAATTATGACAGCCTCTTACAGCGCTAAAAATAGACATCACACCACTCACTAATTTTACTTGTATCCCTTTTATATGTTTATACAGGCGGATGAAAACATATCTTTATACAAACATTTATGTATAACTATTTGTAATGGTTTTATTTATAATAGTCTGAACAAGACATGATTATATACATGCCCATCAAACTGGTAAGATGTTAAAAGAAAACTCTGGCTGTTCCTAATGTGTTCATCAGGTTCTCTAGAAAAATAGAACAGATGGAATGAATGTATGTATGTTAAAAGGGGACTTATTAGAGTGGCTTACAGGCTGTGGTCTGGCTAGTCCAACAAGGATATCTCTCAACATCATCATCCCTAGCAATAGATTATTCCTCTCTAAGTAAAAAGAATTAAATTTTGGTATACATACTGGCATGGAAGATGCTCACAAGCTTTCTTTAAGGAAGAAGCCATTCAGAAAAGTATGTACTGTATGGTCCCTTTCATGCAGGTTCTGTAAGTGGGAGAGCTATAGGGACTGAACAGCAGTGGCTGGTTATCAGGACCTAAAGATGGAAATGGGTTGGATATGAAGGAAGAGGAGGGATGCCCGTGGGTCATGGAGATAGTCTATTCTGTGCTTACGGTAGCAATTGTATAAGTTTATGCATCCGTCAAAAATCAAATGATTTACAATAGAGTTTTTATTATATTAATTAAACTTCAATAAAGATGATTTAAAAACTGCTGTTATTAATAAACTTTTACAGCCATGAAACTGACAGAAGCCTTCAAAGTTTGTCGATGCATCATATTAGTAAAACCTTGAAGAAACAGGTGCTAATGGTTTCTGTGGCTATGGCAGATCATATTCACACAGACAACTATTTGTTTTTATCAAAGTTGCAAATGCATATAGTCATAGATTCACGTATTTTATTTCTTGTACTCTATTTGAAAGAAAATATGGAAGACTATATTTATACTTTGTACTTTTCTTGTATAAAGTATAGAAACTAAGTATTGACTTAAAAATAAAGATAAAATGAAGAAGTAACAAAGTCTACATAATAAAAACACAGATGCTGCAGGAAAAATATCTAGAGAAGAAATGTTTCTAAGGAGAAAAGAAAGCCCATGGTGCTAAATAGGGAATTGGAGGGAGCTAATTATGATGCAAATTGATTAGACATTTAATTAATGTTCTTAAATCTTTTAGACATGCATGAAAAATGAACAAATGATGTCTATAAAGAAAGTTCTGAACATCTTGAAAACATACTCATTAAAATGTATTGAAAACATTCAACTCAGGCTCACCAGCTACAGATGACATTATTAAGCTAATTACCATCTTTGTTCAGAAAATACTTACTGTAGATACATCACTGAGACTATAGAATCTACCAGCAAGACCTTTCTTCATAAAGTTAAGAATTCTTTATTCATTTAATTTCTTTTTGAGATGAGGTCTCAAGAGACTGTTCAAGTATGTCAGGAACTCTTAATTCCACGCAATTCTCCCGTGTCAGCCTTCTGAATAAACAGAGCCTACAGGTGCACTCCAGTATATCTATAAGAAAGGTGAGATTTCTAGAACACAAGATCCGAATTCATTACATTAAAAACAATAAATTATGGCACAAAATATCTATAGGCCCAGGCTTTGCAGAGGAGATGTCCTGTGAGGTGAGACAAGGTAGTGTAGGAATAACTTGGTAGGGAGTGTTTTCCAGGAGGAGGAGGAACACCTTTTGAGTGGTGGGGGGAACAAGGGGAGGGAATGAAATATACAGAGAAAGGGACTTCAGAAGAGTGATGGAGATGATAAAGCTGGCTGAACAAGAGGTCATTAGTATGGAGGACTCAAACACTAGCTCGCATACCTAAACTTATAAGGCACGGGATCTCAGGAGGAGCTTTGAGTAGTGATGAGTCCGGCTCAGTGGAATTTCAAAACAGCTCATCTGCTACAACCAGCAGAATGGGTGACAGGAGTGAGTGATTGCAGGCAGAGACCAATTAGGAAATGGTTGTAATAAATTAGCTCTGAGGTAATAGCCGCGGTTCTGGTTCGGGCTGGAAATAAAAAAGAAGGTACAACTACAAAACAGAATAGTGCACAAAACCCCCATAAACTTGGTGACTGCGTGGGAGGGAGGAAGGGAGTTAGGAAGGCAGAAAGGAAGAAAGAAGGAAAGGGACCGGACCACTCAGCGGTGGCTCAGGGGTCTGAGATTATCATACAGACAGAGAGATAGCAACCTTGGCAGAAATGATGAAGTCAAGAAGACACGATGCTTTAGAGGAGGGGATTCTCTCTTAAGAATTTTAAGTACTGTGTTGGAGCAGAGCATTGAGTATCAAGTAAAAACGTTGAGAAGGTATTTAGAAAGGAAGTCAATGCCGGCTGCTTCCTTAAAGGGACAGCACAGCTTCAGCTGCCTCCTCTACTAGTCTTTTCTTAATGCATAGTCTCCTTGTGCTACTGTGGCTGGGTTTTATCGCCTGCATTTTGTAACACTTCAGTAGGTCAATACTATCTACTTTGGGGTTAAGCATCTCTTCTGCAGGCCCAGACGCCAGCCCTCCACTTTCTGCCTTATGGGAACAGCTGACTTCCTAAGCATCACATCTGTGTGGATTTTCCTCAGTCTTCTCATCTTTTGGCCTTCCTGCTGTCACCCATCACCAGGCCATCTGCCAGCATTCCTTCAATCAAACATTTATTTCTTCCATACCCTTCCAGTCTCTCTGATGACTTTTTTAAAAAAACCAAGTCTGAGGGCTCTCTCTATTACTCAGATACTCTAAGTGTAGCTGTATTATCCTTTTTGTAAGCTAGAGAGATGTTTGACTTTTTAAAAATCAGTTGACATATTTAGATGAATGCCAGCCTTCATAGGAAAAAATAAGAAACAATGTGTTGGCATTCCAGAAAAAGAAAAGTCACCATCCAGAACCCCATAGGATAAACTCAGCTGCCAGATATGCACCATCTGTACCTAACACAGGACTTCTCTACTGAATGTCAAAGTCCCCATTGCTTCTTGATGCCCCATAGACGATTGCTTCCCTCTTTCTTGGATATATTCCAGTCTCATGATCCTTGGGGCTCCTGTGCTTTCCAGTGTCAGACTATCTCAAATTAAAAATGAAACAAAACAAACAACAACAACAAAAAAATCCCCTGCAATACCCAGTGATTCCAGACACGAAATATGGCGTCTTTGGGTGTGCTATATTATTTCAGTGAAGGGACTCAGTAGATGTTGTCTTCTGAGGTGTCTCTTGGTGAAGACTCCCCTCCTGTCCCCTCCTGACAACTGATTGTGCCCTGAGTGCTCTTCCCTCTGCATTCCCTGAGTGCTCCCACTAGATAGAGTGTTCCTTTTATCCCCTTCTGTTTAATTGCCATGCAAAACCCTCTGTTGAGCTTTTAATTAGTGAGTTATCCCTTTCTGAAGACTGGAAACCCCGGGCTCTTTCGGCTTATATTAGACAAGCTCAAATATGAAATTAAAGAAAACAGAGTTTTAGCCAACAGAAACAAGTGACTCATTTCCTTGTGAAAACATACTAGGTTTATGTTACTCTGGCAACGATATTCCAGAATAGCGTCTCTCCTCTCCCTGTTTGGAACCTTTATGTGTTTCTGTTACAGTCTGTGTTCCATGGTGACCTAACGTTGAACCAAGCCTTTTAGTGATTCATGAGGCACAGGAGCACTGGGCTCTCTTTGAGATAGCTCTTCCTCTGTTCCTTTGACCAAAGGAAGGAAAGTTTACTTTGTACAGGGGAGAAATTGGAAAGGGATGCAGTGAACTCTAGGCCAAGGCTGCTCTGGGGTAGAAGTATAGTCCTGCTGTTATTCTGAAGCACCACCACCAGTTCTAATGTGTTTGAATGCCAAGTGCCTATTTTTCTAAAGACAGCTGATCAAATCATAATGTGCAACCTGTTTGTGTACCTCATGGGGAAATAAGGACTTAGAGACTCACTGCACAAGATTCCAGATGTTTCTTGAAACTCACATCATGGGCGGGAATTTCATGGTGCTTGGGGTCAAAATTTCAACCTAAACTGCTCCAAATCTGTACAGCCAGAATGTGCTGTGCAAAAAGCTATTGTACTAGCACTCCTCTGTGATGGTTTCAGGGCTCTGTGGCTCGTGAGAGGAAGTGAAGAGTGTCTTCAATTTATCAAGCACTTGCTGCTTTGGATTTTAAGTTTCCAGATGTTTTGTGCACAGGATTAGGCTTTGGCTGAATGCTCAGAAAAGTGTAGAGCCATTAGGATGAACCCACTAAGAGTGACTGATATATGAAGATTTTTCATTTCTTCCCAATTGTTACCAACTGTCTGCAAAAGAGAATCCCAGCTTTGCTCAATTATGCCTGCCCCTACCTCACAAACTGTCCTTCCAGTTCTCCTGGATTTGTAAAGAAAGAACATAGCAAACAGCCTAGGGGTAGTTTTGGGACAATGTACTGTGGATATATATTACATATTTAATAAAACCTGAATTTTGGGGAGAGAGCACCGAGTCAAATCTTAGGCAGATAGTTCAGGAAATTCTTAAACCTTGAACACAAAGATAAACAGCTGAATCAGTTATACACACCTTTAATCCCAGCACAAAAAAAGCCAGAGAGTGGTGGCCTACACCCTTGGTCCCACAACTCCAGAGACAGAACTTCTTCTGTTTCTGTGAGTTCAAGGCTACAGGCCTTTAATCCTAACCTGGCTGGGATAGGGTATATAAAGGCTGTAGAAACCCAGAGAGAAGCAGAAGCACTGGGAGAAGCGACTGACAAAAGTGACCAAAACAAAACTAAAAAAGTTGCAAGACAACTGGATGAGAATTAACTGTGGTGCTTCCTCTCTCTAATATTTCAGCCTTCCCCGATATTGAGCTCCAAGTCTCATTTGTGACACTACAATGTACCCTAAACATCTTATTCCTATATATAATGCCAATTGATGTATGAAAAAGCTAGGGAAGGCACGTTGAAAACAATAAAGGACAAAAACTAAGGTAGAGGAGGCTGAATTTTTTGCTGTTTTGTCTTTCTTCGAAACTTGAGGATGAAAGTCCAGTGGTCTTTATTATATGCAACAGAAACAGATGGGAAGGAGACAAAGAGGATTTTTGTTGTTGTTTTTGTTTTTTCTGAGACACAGTTTCTCTGTGTAGCCCTGGCTGTCCAGGAACTTGCTTTGTAGGCCAGGCTGGCTTCAATGTCAGAGATTTACCTGCTCCTGTCTCTCAAGAGCTGGGATTAAAGGCGTGTGCCACGACTGCCCAGCGTCAAAGAGGATTTTAAGGAGAACTCCAAGGACTCACCTGTCCTCATCATTAGAATAGAAACAGGCAAAAGACTTCACTTGTGAAACTAAACCTGCGTGCAACAATTGTAAACTCTTAACCATGATGCTATTCTAACAACGAACTGATGAGGCTACCATACTGTAAAACAAGTCCAAGTATTGTTACTAAAAATAATACATGCCTACAGTCCCAGTAGAGGAAAAAGGATCAGGAACTCAAGGTAATTCATAGGTACAGAGAGTTCAAGGTCATTCTGGGCTATGTGAGACCATCTCTAGACTGATAACAAAGGACAACATGAGACCCTGGCTCGATCGATCAATCAATCAATCAAAACAAAACTAGCCTGACAGAACTATGTAGTTATTCCTACTGAGCCAATAGCCTCAAATTTGAGGAATGTTCAGCAGAAATTCTTTCCTCTCTTTTTTATATTTTCTTATATGGCCAAATACTAAGGTGGAAAGCAAGGTGATAATTTAGGTCAGCATTGTTGTGTGCAGGAGCTCTGCTGAGCAGGGCCTTTCTCTCCGTTGCAAACAAATGGAAAGCATTGGGGAAAACATTCAGGGCTAATCAGTCCATTCTTACTTTTTATGTATTGCTTTTTTTAAATAAATAAATATATTTGCATTTTTAAACTGCAAGTTATGCTCCCCCCCAAAAAATATCAACTCTGTAGGGGTATTTTAAAAAGCAGTTCATCTGTTATGCATTGTTCCTATGAGACTAAAATTACAAACAGAATTGTTTGAAGTGAACAGTAAGCAGAAGCAATCGCAAAGGCTTTCAGTTTATCCAACAATGAAAACTGAGACAGCTTAGCTCTCTGCACAGGACGATGAAGTAGGTCTTACAAGTTTGTGAACTGTCATTCTTTAACCAATAATGGCTCATATCTAGGGATAGCAGTTGAGTTTGCATATATATATGTTAAACTTGATAGATAAAATATTATCGAACATAATGGCTACAAGAAACAAATCTTGATAGACACTGGCAAGGACCATGTCCTACCAAGTAGTATCAGTGATAGAATAAAACACTATTATTAGAAAAGAAAAAATAAAAATTGTCAGATTTCCCCAGCTTTTTCTGTATAAATATTGTTATATTAGAAATTTTACTTTTACAACTTTAAAAGAAAATTCTTATGATTTTTTTTAATAAAAAATAGTAATAGGAAAATACACGCAGGGGCAAACTCCAGAATCAGAGAGATGGAAAAGACTTTATTAACTAAAAAATACTCTAGTTATAGATAAACACTTAAAAAATATTAATTTAGTGACAGTAAGCAAATACTTCAGTGCTGTTAAGTAATAGTACCATACTATTGTGATACTATTGTCTCCAGAATTCCTTTCATCTTATAAAATTGAAATTTCACATTCTTCTACATAAGCATCTCTATACCCCATTCTTCTCCCACTTCTGACTCCTGTAAGGACCCCTCCACCCTCTGTCACAGTAAATCGACTGTTCTAGGTACTGGGTATATGTGAAATTGTGTGGGATTTGTCTTTTTGTGACTTACTTTCTTCACTTAGCATAACATCCCTAGAGTTCATTCATGTTTAGCATGTACCAAAATTTATTCCCAATACTGTATTCTGTTGCTTTTGTATGTCATATCTTGCTTCATTCATGTATGGGTGCCTAAGCGGCTGAAGTCTTTTGGCCACAGTAAGTAATGCGAATATGGGGTTACAAATATCTGGCCAAGACTCTACTCTCAAATCTTTTGAGTGAACACCAGAAGTGGGAGCACTAGATCATAACATAATTCTGCTTTTAAACATTTGAGTGTACACCACATTATTTTCCACATTGGCTGTGGGAAAATTTGCCATCTTCTGAGCAAGATGTAAAATCTCCAATTTTTCTATATCCTTTTTGACCCTTTTTGGTTTCTGTTTCTTTGACACTAGCCATCCTCATTGTTCTGAGATGGTCTTTGCTTAATTTCAACTAAATTCAAACACTGAAAATTTTAATCAGAGCAAAATATAATGACAGGGGTATATGAAATTGCTATAATGAAATCCTTTTATGCTAACTTAAAAATAAATTTTAAGTATTAGAAAGTTAGTCTTTGCTGTTGCCCATGTAGGAAAACCTGAAATTTATGTTTTTTGCTATCTTTGCTCTGGCTATCTATTCTTTTTTAAATTAATTTTTAAAGATTTCACTGGTACAGCTTCCCTGTCATACTTAGAAAGAACAATCTATGAGCAGATGCTCTGGTCCTCAGGCTTTTCCAGTCTTTCCACTGCCTCTTCCGTGATTTTTTTTCCCTGAGTCTTGGGTGTAGGGTTGCATTGTAGATACACCAGTTGGCAATAGACACCCATAGTCAGTTTTCCCTTTATTTGGACCAGTTGCCAATTTTTGTAATTGTCTCTGTCAGTTGCACAAATAAAGCACATTCATGTGGGGTGAGAACTAAATGTATCTGCAGATACAAGGATAGTATTTAGAAGACAGATATTATGTTGGCTTAGGAAAATGGCAGTAGCTGCTTCTCCTGTGGGATCTATGAGCTTGCCAGTCTTGTGTGATTAGTTAGGTTTACAGTACCAGACATGAATTCTCATCTGTGGAATGAGCCTTAGGGACAACTGAGCAGCTATTGGCTACTCTGATGATAAAGTGCCACACTTGCACCATTTGAGATACCTTGTGGGCTGGTCATTGTTATAGTTCACAAGCCTTATAGCTGGGTAGGACTGCTGATTTCTTTTCTTACTTGGCATCTTGCACAGGACCCTGTGATGCTATGAGAGCTGGGCCTCAGAGAGGAGGTTTCTAGGTAAGTTACGGCTAGATTCTTCCAAATTCTGTGGTTGACGTGTGTCGAGTTGTCAGCAATAGGGTCTTACCTTCAAGTTCTGGGAGGCAACCAAGGGTTAGGGTTAGGGTTAGGGTTAGGGAATAGTTATATCACCTTAAAAAGGATATGCATAGTGAAAATACCAGTTGACATGTCAACATGAATTATACTGTCTAAAGGGGCCACTGCATACCAAGATAGCACCACCAGCTAGAGAACATGGCTTCAAACACATCGCTTCTGCCTCCATTGGACATTTAAACCAAAATTTTATTCTTTACCAAATTTCAACTGTAGCCCCACACTAAAAGTGAGTGTTTCTTGGCTATTCCTTGTAACAAGGAGTGCAAACATCAAAGATGTAAAAACCCACCCTCTGAAGGGGACTTGGGAATCCTGTATAAATCTCTGAGACATACATGGCATTTGGAACAGCATTATGCAGTAAATTCTGTGGTCCAAAATGCACAAAAGGGGATGTGGATGTGGAGATGGGGGTTGTGAGAGGCCACATCTACTTGGCCTTGTTTCCTTTGCTCCTGCGAGATAGGACATAGTAATAAGAGGATCCGAGTCCCCTAAACTCAGAAAGGCAGGATAGCACTTAAAGGGCAGGGGCATGAGGAGAGTGTCTCTACCTGTGACCCAGCTCCAGACACTATTTTATAGCCAAGAGCATCTTGCTTCTTCCTGTTGTTTTTTTTTAAACTTTTTTCATTCTTTCTCTCACTCTTCTTGTCTTCCGTTGTTCCTTTCTCTTCTTTTTAATTTTTGGATTATCTTTCTAGGTCTCTCCATTTCCTCTTATTTTGTACAGTCTATCCCTCTCTGCTCGTAGCTCATGGTACTGAGACTGTTAAATGGCATTTTTTATCATGATTGCATCCACAAAGAAAGACTGCCATGGTTTGGCTAGAGTGGTGGCATTGCCTTTCATTATCTGCATTCCTATGTTACTTTCCTATGGATCAAAGCTGGAGTCTGAGCTTACATGCCAGACTTTACACTCTGAACCACACTTTATAATACAAGAGTCATTTTATTTCAAGGCAACAAAAGATGGTGTGCCCTGTTGACCACCAGCTGTACGGGAACAATATTTATTAGAAGTGTTATTACCTGGAAAGGGTTTGTGGATAAATTGAACCAAAAATCACTGTCTTGTGAAGGACTTTTACCCGTTTGGGTTTTGTTTCATTTTAATTCAAGGACATTGCCAGATGTTTTGGATCAATTGATGTCTCAAATTGTCCTAGTTAGCTTCTCTGTTGCAGTGATGAAATACTGACCAAAGTGACATGGGAGGGGGAAGGATTTATTTCATCTTATAGGATGCAAGAAACTTTGGAGGAACACTTTTTACCAGCTTGCTTTCATAAGTTCATGGTCAACTTCCTTATGCAGCACAGGCCCACCTGCCTAGGCCTGGGTCCTCTATATCAGGCCTGGGCCCTCCATGTCACCTAGCAGTCAATAAAATGTTCCACAGACACACTCAGGCCCACAGCCATTTCTTCAGTAGAGGTTACCACTTTCTAGATGTACGACGTTGATAACTGAGATTGGACACCACAGAAACCAATGTGACTGTATGAATAACTCTCCGTTGAAGCCTTTTCCCTATTCTGATTCACTGTTTCCTTCCAAACTTTCTCTTTGCCTTAAAATAATTGTTCTGTCCTCTATCAGGCAGCTTATTTTCTGTCCTTCAATTAAAAGTTATTTTACTTTCTACAGAACTTATGTTCCCTGTCCATATGTGCCATGCTGAGAGGTAACTAAATTATGTGCCAATAAACTGCCTTTTCCAACATAGTTCCGCTCTCTCTCATGTCTAGAAGAGATCTAAGCTCTAAATACTAATATGCATTTTTACAAAAATGAGCAACTAACATGCAAGAAAGTCACATCATGATAAAAACTTCTGAATATTAATTGCACAGAGAACAAAAGGCATCTTAACTTTAACTCTTTTGCATTTAAGCAAAGTTGAAGTCTCCATTCTCTTTATATGCATATGTCAAGATGTTCCCACTATACCATAAATGAACAAGATTAATGATACTATAAAGTAAAACTAAATGGGTTTAAAAATAGATCTTTCAACTCTGAATCCCAAAGGTATAATTTGAGCTTTGAGAAGTGAAGTAAGAAGGTATGGACCATTACAAAAAATGTTTGAATCTTTTGACATGATCTATCTGATAATTTTTACATTATTAAGAGGTTTGAAAGATATAGATTATATTAAATATATATATATATTGTTACTTTCAGTTCCTAGCACATATAATTTAAAAGCACACAAAGAAAAATATCAATAATTTCTTCAATTCAAGATCTCACAGCAATGCATATAAATAGATTAAATAAAAAATGATTTATTTTTCTGTAACAAAATAGCTCTAAGCAGTATTTTTCAACATTTCTAACAATATATGTTTTATAAGCAACATATACATTTGGCATAAGATAGAAAACTCTATGAGAAAGTTCAAAGTAAAAAATTAAGATTTCCCTGGAAAATATGGTACATATTCTGATGGCACAATGTTTGTGCCATCTTAAAGGAAGTCTTACTAGCAAAAGGCAGAGAAAGGGGGATTTAACTTGCTTTCTCCCCATCTTTCCTATTAAAGCATGTTTTGTATTTTTTAAAACAATAGTCTAGATATATAATCATAATCTCTTATACAAAATTTGCTTTTCTTTTCAAGATATTCTTGTTGGAAACTGACTACAATGTTGTTTTAATTATTATTTTATGATTACAGATTGTTGGCAAACTGAATTTCTTTTTTTATTGCATTTTGAAACAGTCTTACTGTTTCTTGGGTCTCACAAATTTTCTGAGCATGTCCATGTATAAAATTTGTCTGTTTTGCTCCTATATTTAGTTGCTATTTTAGGCATATATAATTATAAATTCAACAATTTTAAATAGACATCATTCTGATTCTCATTTTTCTCATATATAACTCATCTTTCTGGAATTTTGCAGGCTCTTATTTTTATTACTTGTGTTCTGGTGTCTAGATCATTTCCATAGTAGATTGGATCTGTTGTTTGGTAAGGCATCATGGTGGGTGAGTATGACTAGCAAAATCCTTTACCTCAGAATAGTGGAATGAACTGGTCAAAGACTACAATCCCAGAATTCCATTTAAGGCATGCTTCCAATGACCTAAAGTCTTCTCCCGATGTTTCACTTCTCAAAGTTTTCATCTTTTCCAAGAAGTGCCAACTTGGGGAGCACCCTTTCATTGCATGGGCCTTAAGGGGACATTGAAGATCTAAATAATAGCTCTGGGAAATTGTTTCATCATGAGGAAGCTGAATGGGCCAATAACTGGGTTGTTTAGTTGACAGCAAAGATGGACCGAAAGAACCATGAAGCTTCCCTTCTACTCTTTTTTGTCTTGGTGTCTGTCACACATGGTCTTCTTCATTTAATTGACTTGTCTTGCAGCCTGGCAAATGGCATTTCTAGAGAAGGGAAGACAGAAGGGTATACCAGCATCATGCCTAATCTCAGAAGTTATGTTCTGTTAATCAAGGAAAGTTCTGAGATTTAGTCTAAGTTTGGTTTTGCTGAAAAGTAACACATTTTCATTGCAAAAAAAAAAAATGTGGAACAGGAGCTACCATCAGCTGGTTTGGGAAGCAATCCACAAAAAGCACATAGCCCAAAGATATTATTTTCAGTTCTAGAAGATCTCCTTTTTTAAAATTTATTGTTATTTTCTCTATTCTATGACCTAGAAATTCCAGTTGAATGTGTATTAAAACTACTGAATTGTCTGTCTTTTCTTCTAAGTTGATTTGTCTTTAGATTTATTTGTCCATACCTCCTAAATCCACCACTGAATTTTTTATGTTTTTGACATGGAAATTCCTGTGAGTTCTTTGGTTGAAGGTTTCTCAGCAGTGTGCATTTGTTTTCTCTTAAATGGAGAATTTCTCTGTTGCTGTCATCAGTGCTGCTTCTTTTGGTCCCTTATCATTCTATGTTGTCATCATATGATGGACTAGGGACTCCAAACAAGTATGTTTAGCACAGGTAAATGACTTGAATCTCCTCTGCAGCTCCCTAGGCTTCTTGATCCAGTTAGTTCCATGCAGTCATGGAGGCCCTGAGTGTGATAGGGTCACTGAGAAGCTCCCTCAAAGAAGTAAGATCACAGAGCAATCAGGAAAGCTGATCAACTGATCCTGGTTCATGCTACTGAACACACTCTCTCTCTCTCTCTCTCTCTCTCTCTCTCTCTCTCTCTCTCTCTCTCTCTCACACACACACACACACACACACACACACACACACACACACACCCTGATGCCCACAAAAATGTGAACATACACACAGAGAAATTATTTTTCTACACTAACTATATATTTTACACTGTTAACTCCATTCTTCTCCCTTTGTGCATATGCCAGTGTTCCCAGCTGTCTTGGACACTACCAGGACAATCCCATGCCCCTTCCGTATCTGCTCTATGCATTTTCAGTATGCTGTCTAGGAGCAAACATAAGAATTTCTTTTTGTTATTATGAATAAAGTCACATTTTCTATCCGTGTATTCTCCACATCTCCACATCTCCTCTCTGGTAAGGGAAGGAGGTCCCAAGGTCCCAGTGTGGCTTAGTTCAGCATCCACTTCTGGCAAATCCAGTTTCCTCATCCTCAACATCAAGACTGAGTCAGGTGTTCCTCCAGAGGGAATGGGATCCAAGGTGACAGTCCAAGGTGTTGCTGTTCAGTATTTGTGGTTTCCAGCTTGGACATGTTTTGCTTTATGCTTTTTGTTTGTTTGTTTGTTTAGAGTCCACTAATGAGTGAGTACATCCCCTTCTTATCTTTCTGGGTTTGTGATACCTCGCTCAGGAGGATATTCTCCAAATCCATCCATTTGCCTGCAAATTTTAGGATATCATTTTTTCTTACTGCTTACTACATTGTGTAGGTGAATCATAGTTTGTTAATCCATTTTCAAGTTGAGGGGCATCTAGGTTGTTTCCAGGTTCTTGCTATTACAAATAATGTTGCTCTGAACATAGTTGAGCTAATGCCTTTGGAGTGTGAATGTGAGTCTTTAGGGTATACACCCAGAAGTGGTATTGCTGGATCCTTAGGGAGACTGATTCCCAGTTTTCTGAGAAACCACCATACTGCATTCCAGAGTGGCTGAACAAGCTTACACTTCCACCAACAATGGAGGAGTGTTCTCCTTGCTCCACATCCTCTCCAGCATAGGCTGTCATATGTGTCTTTTATCTTAGTCAATCTGACAGGTGTCAGGTGGTATCTCAAAGTTGTTTTGATTTGCATTTCTGTGATGGCTAAAGAAGTTGAGCACTTTTTCAAGTGCCTTTCAGCCATTCGTAATTCTTCTGCTGAGAATTCCCTTTTTAGATCTGAACCCCATTTTTTGATTGGGTTATTTAGGGTTTTGGCCTCTAGTTTCTTGAGTTCTTTATATATTTTAGAGATCAGTCCTATATCACTTGTAGGCTTGGTGAAAAGCTTTTCCCATTCTGTAGGCTGCCATTTTGTCCTATTGACAGCAAACATAAGAACCTCAAATGTTGTGATATATTTTAATAGTCTTTTTAAAAGACCACACCAGTTTATACTGCCATGAAGAAGAATTAAGTGCTTGTTCTTTGTCACATCTTATCTATACAGTATACAAGTAAGCTTTCTCGTACATTTTGTAGGTTAAAAGAGATTATTGATCTCATTACTCTCTTGAGCACGCAGTGTGGCTTCAAGCAAATTTTTAATGAAAAATGCCTTGCTAAGTGTTTCCTGATGTCTTGTATATCTAGGGTTCTCTTTATTGCATGTATATATGTATGACATTATGTTCTGAGGCCTTGTATATCTAGGGTTCTTTATATTATATATACACATGTATGACCTACCTGAGTGACCTACTACTATTGCATTTTTATTATTGAAAAGAACTCATGAGAATAGTCAGATTTTCTGTTTTGAACATAGTTTAATAGGGTTTTGTAGTTTTGAAAACCACGGAAGTTGATTTTCTTGCTGTTTTCTGTGTCTTTGTTTGCTAATTAGCCTTTAACAGCTGAGCCATCTCTCCAGCCCTTAGACTAGACAGGATTTTGTACGTATTTGTCCATTAGGTTGTGTGTCTCTGTGTGTATTTGGTGCATGTGTGTGCATTCTGATGCAGGAACATGAAGGTATGTGTATGCATTCTGGTACCTGTGTGCACATTCTGATATGTGCATGTGTGTGTGCATATGTAAGTATGCATATATGTATGTATGTATTCTGGGGTGTGTGTGGGTGTGTGTGCATTTAAATTGTCTTGAGAATCTTTTTTTTCAGTTTTATTACTGTTTCTCGCTTCTTCCTGAGGCATATAGTCATGAAACTGTTATTGGTTCCCTATTCTCTGTGCCTGTCATTTTATATCTTTTCCATGTCTTCATCATTAATACTTGGAATAACACATATCTTTCCTATGTAGCTTAAAACTTACTAAAACACTAGAATATTTTTGTTCTTTTTAAATGTATTCTTTTACCAGGACATTTGAATTTTTCCCTCTGAGTACATGTATAATATACTTTCAAAGAGTTTTCATTATCTGTAGCCCAATACAATTTTGGATCAACTAGGCAGACTTTACCAAATCTTTGTCTGTGAAAGTCTCAGCACACTGCTTATATAAACATATCTATGCTATGAATTAAAAGTGGTGTGGCTGACATGTGTTTAACATTACACATTGCCTCAATTATGAGCTTCCCTTTAGAAAGATTGAATAATTAAATATTAGATAGCCACAGAACTCTTGCAAACAGTCATTCTCTACTTCTAACTGCCAGTATCAACATTGATAAATAAATGGGTTTCATGAATCACTTGTCTAGGTTATTGTGGGTGAATTGGCTGGAGCAATTGTGTGGAAACCACACCCAGTTGAACCTTCATGTATTGTTAGTAATAACAACATAGAAGTTGGTTTGAAATGTCTTGGTTGTTCATCAGAAGCATCTGGTGAACCCACACGTTCTATGCTTTCTAGGTGCACTGCCCATTTACTACATGGTGGCTACTGAAATGCTTCAACTACATTTCTCCATATACTACACTGGATCATCCCACTAGCCACCAAAATTATGCAATGCATATTGCATTTGATGCTGCTGCTGTATCTCCAGCATTTTTTTTTAGAGTTGTTTGTGAATTAGGCACAAAGTTTCACTTTTTGAGTTGTTTATTCATTCAGCAAATATTCATGGAGTCCAAATTCAAATTCAATATTCTTCTAAACACAGGTAGAGAGTAATCTGAGGCCTTCAGGAAGGTTATAATCATGAGATGTTAGACTTTCTGTTGTTTTGAAAAAATATCTACTGTAAGCACTCTACGGGGAGAAAAACGGTTTGAAAGGCTTGAATCAGTCACAGCAATGGATGTTCTGGTGAGGAAGCATACACTATGGTGAACAGGAATCAGAGAGAGAATAGGCTAGATATCAGCTAAACCTTTAATGACTCACTTCCGCTGTGCGGCCCTACCTTCCTCATCTCCACCACCTCCTCAACAGTGCTATAAGCCCAAAAGACCAAACATTGAACACACATCGACCTCTGAGACATATTTTGCATTTGACCACAGAAACTGAAAAAAGGCTAGATAACAAGCATCTGAACAGTTGCCTAGAAAAGGAGCAGGCACTTAGAAATACTATATAGGAAAGTTGGGGATGCTGAGGCTCCTGGGAATTTCTCTCTCAGTATTGGAGGAGGTACTATTTTTTTACTTCGTTCTGCCTTAATTTTTCCATTTCTTTTCTACTATGGAAATCTGTGCCGAGAGAATTTTTGCTAAATATACCAATCTCCACCTAGAATTCTAGGACAGAGAAGCAAGATTTGGATCTTTTCCTTTTTCTAGATTTTCCCAATCTTATCTAGCTTCTTCCAAAACTACATATCTTCCTTTCCTCCTTCCCTCCCTCCCTCCATCTAAAATATATATAACCATTACAAGCAATTACAGTACAATTTGATAATAGTCATTTGACTGTATGATCAGCACTGTCATCCACCCAGATGTTCACATCTTCTCTGCATAAAACTACCTATGGAACAACAGCCCAGTTTTCTCCATCCCAGGAGTGAGGTTCACTTCCAGTGAATTTGAGTACTCAGGTTCCATATATAAGTGCAGTCACATAGTGTTTGTCCCATATGGTTGGTTTATTCCACTCAGCACAGTGTACCTAAGATGCAGCAGTATTGAAGGAATTGTCAAGACTTTCTTCCTTTTTAATGCTGAGTGATCTATATGTATATTCCATATTCTCTCTGTCCCACTGTTAGCAGTGTGTCTGTTTCAGCTCTTTCTACATCTTGCTGAGAAAAACTTGGTGATTTCCTGGCTTTTATGTATCTAATCCAGACACTCTTTCCAGTTCCTTTATGTATATACCAAGAGAAAATTTGCAAGGTCATATGGTAATTTTATTTTTGACTTTTTTTTTTTTAAGAAACTGCCATGCCTACCCTCCCCCACAGTGATTGCTACATTTACCTGTCCAGTGACAATGCACAGAATTTCAACTTCCTTACATCACCAATACTTATTTTCTGTATTTAATAATTTTTGTAATGGCTATCTGATATGGGCTTGAGTAAAATAATGTCCCTTATAGTCTCAAGAATCTAAACACTTTGTTTCTAGTTGATGGCAATGTCTAGGGAAACTGGAGGAAGGTACTTCATTGGGGGCGGGCTTTGAGGGCCACTGAGGGTGAGTTTTGAGGGTTGATAGCCCTTCTCTGTTTCCTGCTTGTTCTCTCTGCTTCCTGGGTACAAATGAGATGCAATCTCATAGCTTCTGGCTTTGCTGCCATGCCTTTGATGCTATTATGGGCATCTACAATCCAGAATAACCTACAATCCAGAATAACCCCTACCTTAGGTTGTTTTTGGTCATAGTACAGCACAGAAAAGTAAGAGATTTGCTGTCCACTGGGATGATGTCATGTCATTACTTTAATTTCAGTTCCTGAATAAGCAGTAATGTTGGTTATCTTGTCACAAGGGTGGTGGCCATTTGTCTGTCTTCTTTGTTCCATGTTGATGAGCTGTGTAGTGCTTTATAGTAGACACTGATTTCTTACCAAATAATGTAGTTTATATTTTCTCTCCTCTAGTTCGTCTTTTGACATTTTCTGTTAATTCATAGTTGACTTGATAATCTGATTTGTGAGCAATACCTTATGTTCTCGGATTATGAATGATTATTTACTATTTATCTTTATAGTTTTACTATACTTTATGAAGCATACTTATAATTTTGTTTGCTGTGTGATTTCCTAGTGACTATTTTTTTTTCCTTCTAAGACAGGGTTTCTCTGTGTAACAGTTTTGTCTGTTCTGAAACTTCCTTTGCAGAACAGGCTAGCCTCGTATTCATTGAGGTCCACCTGCCTCTGCCTCCCAAGTGTTGGGATTAAAGGCAGACACTACCACTTCCTGGCCCAAACTATTTTTTTTTTAATCAGTGAAAATATATAACTAGAAATGTGTTTCTCTTATAAATCTATCCTATCTGATATTGGCTGACACTATCAATTGTACAGTTGATTTTAAAATACAAAATTTTATGCCAAGAAACTATTGTGTGTGTGTGTGTGTGTGTGTGTGTGTGTGTGTGTAACTACCCAGTATCTTCCTCTACTATGTCCTACTTTATTTTTTTGAGATATTGTTTTTCATTAAACCTAGAGCTGACTGATTTACTCAACTAGCTGGCCAGGGAGCCCCAGAGATTTCTTATCTCTGTCTACCTCCTGAACTGAGATAAAAGTCCCACACTCCTCCACCTCCATCCCCTTTATAAACTTAGATGCTCTAAATGGAAACTCAAGTCCTTATCCTTGAACAACAGGCACTTTACCCACTGAGCCAACTTTCCAATAAACTGATTTTATTGACAGTGCTCTCCCAAGCTGACCTTATAATTTCCATCCTCCTGTCTCAGCATCCAGAGAGCTGAGTTACTGTTACATGCCACCACATCTGCCTCCAAAAGTTTTGAACTATTTTATTTTATTTTCATGAGTATGTTAGTATGTGTGAGTGTAGGGATGTGTGGTACATGCATCTAAGAGCCTGAGGAGGTCAGAAGAGAACATCAGATCCTCGAATTAGCTAGTTGTAGGCCATCCTGTGGGTACTAGGACTTGAACCCTGGTCTTCTGCAGCAATATCAAGTGCTCTTAACTGTGGAGCCATCCCTCAAGCCTGTGCTTCAGTTTATTTTTCTCAGTACCATAATAAGCCTTTTCACGGTTTTCTTACAATTGGTATGTCCTACCAATGACATATTTTATATGGCTTAGTTTTCTTTCTAAAAACAAAATTTTCTATTTAGTTTTGCAATTTCATGATGATGTTTTTGCCAGTGGGTTTTTTTTAGATTTATTTATTTTGTTCCATTTATATAAGTTTTGATTTGCTTGTATCTATGTGTACCATGTACCTTCCTGTGTCTGAGGAGGTCAGAAACATAGGTCAGAGACCAAAAGGCAGAAGAAGGCATCAGAGCCTTTGGAATTGGGATTATGGATAGTTTTGAGTCAACATGTGAGTACTAGGAATTGAATCCAGGTCCTCAGCTAGAGCACCGAGCGCTCTAAAACACTGAGCCATCTCTCCAGTCTCTGTTGGTGCTTCCACAGTCCTGCTTTCTCATTAGATGTAAGAAATCAAAATTCGCTTTACTTAAATTTTATTTGATTATCTTAATGGTTACTTTTGTCACTCACTCTTCCGTCTCTCTACTTTTTCCTGACTTTTTTGTCTGGTAGATGGAGGGCTTCTGGTATATTCTCAGACAAAGCTCATGCTTTCACAGCACCATCCATATAAGCTGATTGTGAGTGATTCCTGGGATTGACTCAGATCATAAGCTATTCTTTGACTGTCAATATTCTCTTATTCAAATATTTTCTTTAATATTCTCTTTTAGAAATTTTTGTTAACATTATTAATTTGTAGAAATTTCTAGATTGTTTTTCCCTTTTGTAAAACTTGTGTACATTAATTTTACTTATTTTAGAGTCTGCTCCTTAACATATGACCAAGGAAAAGCCCTCCATCCCAGGTCTCTCTAATATGGTTTTTATTGCTTTTCCTTAAATATTTAGGTATCTCTGCAGTGTTTGCTTATCTTTTTTATTTGAAAATGCCTTTTTACTTATCTGAATCTTGGCGATGCTTGTTTTACACAACCACTGATTACTGTAACAAGAGTCAGGACCGGGATGTGAAGGTGGACCAGGTTTTACCTCTCTATCCAGCAGTTTTGTGTTTTCTCTTGGGGATGATCAGCTGATTCATTTTAGGCAGAAATGCGTTGTCCTGTGGTGTCCATGTTCTGCTTGTGTATTAGTTGCTTTTTTCCTTCCTGTAATGAGAAATATCCAACAACCAAATCAGCTTCAGTGAGAAAAGTGTTCCAGGCAACAGTCTAGAATGGAGGGGAATTCTAGCTGCAGACTGGTCAAATTGCATCTGCATCAGGTTGATTTAAGGTTCTCAGCGAGCTTCCTCCTTCTTATGCAGTCCATAGCCTACACCCATCTCACTCCACCCAATCAAGACAATCCTTCATAGGCACAACCAGACAATATGTCAATCCAGATAATTCCTCACAAATGTACCCAGATGCTTATCTCTAGATGATTCTAGACCTGTGAAGTCGAAAACCAATGTTAATCTGTGACCATCACTGTGGCTTCCAGATTCAGCACAAGAGAAGGCAAAAGAGAGTAATGGTAGAAATGTCCCCAAAGCAATTCTCTGGTCAGCTTCCTACGTGTGACAACAGGCCATTGTTACCATCCCTGCCTTCTTCCAAGACATGTTTTTTCAGATGGTGTTGCTCCTTCAGTTTTCTTTTTAATAAAGATCTGATTCTATATGCTTGGTATATATCAAGCATAACTCAAAATTTCCAACCTAATTTTCAATAAATGACACATTGTATTACTAATACTAGTTTAAAACATTTTGATATCCCAAGACATTTGGAGGCAATGGATCAGTCAGTGCTGGGTAATCAAAACAGAAATGTTCCTAAAAAATTCAAGAAAGAAAGAGCAGGAAACTTGTTGTTCAAAGAGCCACTGGGAAGGCCTAGTACCTAGTTGTAATAGCCAAATGATAATTGTGATTAAATAAATAAAGTGGAAATGAACAGAGAAAGGTAAAGGAAAAGGATTCTTATGCTAAAAACAACATAAAGATTACAAATGAAGGAATCACTTAAAATAAAAGATAGCAGGAAGAAGAAATACTAGTATTAAAAAAATAAATCAGAGGAGAAAACAGTTAAGAGATAGTGTTTCTGTAACTGATGAAAATAAAATAGGAAAATGTGCACAAACATTGCAGCTCATTCATTTAATAGTTCATTTTATGCTTCATTTAGGATATCAGGATATCAGAATGGACAACAAAAAACAGTGAATCAGGAGACTGAGCAGGAACAAGGACTTAACTTGATGATGAATTGAAAAATAAATTGTATGTGACAAATATTTGAAAAAATACATTGAGGTCAGTATATGTGAACTTGTTATTACTCTAGAATTTGAGAGTTGTAGTAGGGTTGGGAAGGTAACACTGTTTTATCTTAGAAAATAACTCGAAAAACATAAAGATTATATTAATTCAATTTAGAAAGGCTATTGAGAAGTAGGATAAAAAGTTCATTTTTAAATCTCCAGGCAAGACATTGATTAATCACCATCAACACTTTGACAAGAAAAACTTCAGGGTAGATTCATCTGGAAGACTTTTTTTTGACAGACACTGAGACTAGGATGCATGAAAGAATTGTTATTAATAGTTCATTGTTCACATATAGTGCCGTAAAAAGGATTTATGGTCTGGCAACTTGCTCACTTCAGATGCCCTAGATGAAAAGATGTGGGGGCAGTTGATAGCTTCAAGGATGTATAGTGACATAGGAGAGATGCTCTGGAGAAACTTGTTTGTGCTTCATGGCCCAGTAAGGAGACAAATTTTATCTGGACAGGAGAAACAGAGGCTAAATTCTCCTAAGCTTCTCTTTCTAGAATCTTAGAGGTGTGAAATATTGGGAAGTGCTATCCCAAGAGGGGACAGATGTTCATTCTTTGGACCACACAGTATGAGAACACACCTTCAAGAGTAACTTAAATGCAAAGGAAAGAATGATGTGAAAGACAGTACTACTGAGAGTTAGGTCTTAGGTGCAGTGCTGCACTTGTCTGTAGTATGAAGTTTCTAGCCCAGACTAGCTCCACGATCTGGACCAGCAGTCCAAAAGTAGCACACAGAAGCTTGTATTCATTTTGTACTCACTGACCTAGGGCCAGGCACATAACTTTCTAACTCTTTACTCTTAAAATAACTCATGATTCTTACCTTGTTTAGCCATGTGGCTCCTCACCTTTTCCCAGAGCAACATTTCAACTTCTTTCCTCTGTGTCTGTTGGTGTCTCAGCTGGTATCTCATCTGGCTTCTCTCTGGTTTTTTTTTTTTTTTTCTGTTTCCAGAGTTTTAGTCTAGTAGCCCCGCCCACACTTCCTGTCTGCCTTCTGCCAATTAGCTTTTTATTAAACCAATAGGAGAGACATAGTCCTACTACACTTCTCTTCATAGAGGACAGGATGGATGTTGAAGCAGGGCTTGTGTATCTTGATCTCTGTGCCAGACACTGAAACAGAAAAATGGCACAGTGAGCTGACTTCATGATAACTCAGCTTTCTATTTAATGGGGCAAATAAGAATGCCAGTACAGAAGATAAAGAGATGGTTTAGTGGTAAGGAGTGCTGGTTGCTTCTCCTTAGAACTGTGGTTCAATTCCATTCACCCACATGGTAGTTCTCAACTATCTGTAACTCCAGTCCCAAGGGATCCACTGCCCTTTACTGGACTCTGTGGGTATTGCACACATATGGTACATTAATTTACATGCAAATGAAACATCCACAGGCATAAAATAAACACTTTTAAAAAAATTTAAAGAAATGTCAGAACATGACTGGATGGAGTAAGGTCATCCATGGGCACATTTAGGTTCAAAATTAATAAAGTTGAACACTGATCAGACACTATCAATTAATGATAAGTATCAACTAATGACATCTATAACATTTATCCAATAGCAGTCAGTTTCCAGATCATTCCCTGCATTAATTCTGGGCTGTAAAAAGAAAAAAAATACATATATGACATGAGATGATAATATCTCGGCTCATATGGGAGAAAGACCCAAGATACCATTTAGAGACACATTATGTTTTTATTTTCACGACATTCTGTTGAATGCCTAGAAGTTGGCAACATGTCTCTGTATTTCTGTGGAAGGAGCCAATAAAATAATATCTATGAAGCCCATAGGGGAAAGAGCAACTGTTTCCTGAAACCTGTTGTCTCAGCATCATGCCAGGCATTGTTGTGGGATTTGTTTTAATCCTACAGGTAAGTGTTGATATCACTGGTGGTAGATGAAGAAATTGCCTTAGAGAAGGTGAATTATTTGCCTTAGCGATTCAGAAAGCCAGGCCTTCTCAGCTCTGAAACAGAGTCTCTTTTCCCATTTCTTCAATGAGCCTCCCCATAACAACAAGCATTCTGGTAACTAACAAAAGTCAACTAGAAAAAAAAAAAAGAGAAGGTTAGAAGACTGTCATGCCCTCACAGGCTTTTTGTTCTAGGTAACTCTTGCTAAATAGCAAATTGTTTAGGAGTACAAAATTCAATCATTTCAATTTGCCTACAGATTAAATCAGGTATTCTGGGATTATGCTCTCGTACATTATAAATATTTGTCACTCCTATTGGTTTAATAAAACACTGATTGGCCAGAAGGCAGACAGGAAGTGTGGGTGGGGCTACCAGACTAAGAAAACTCTGGGATGAGGGAGAGCAGGGCAGAGATGTCAGGGAGACACAGAAGAAGAGGGATGAGAATGCTGCTCTGAGAAAAGGTACTAAGCCACATGGCTAATCATGGTTAGTTTAAGAGTAAGAGTTCGCAAGTAATAAGCCTATGCCATAGACCAAACAGCATTTAATTAATATACGAGTTTGTTATATCTGAGAATTATTTGGGACTGCTGGTATAATAATTTGGGAATTATTTGTAACTGCTGGTATCAATCTCTGGGCTAGGCCAGGCCAGAAACTTCTTACTACAATCAGGAATACACAGTAAGGGATTGCTTGTCTGCCCTATAGTATCTGGAATTTCAGTCTGGAAAAATAGAATGAATACAGATTACTGTAACAGCCAAGCTTAAGATGATCTGGATTCTTTCTGGCTTTTGGCACCTGGGCTGGGAGAACAAATAGACTCACCTCAGCTAAGTCTGTTGACAGAAAGCTTTCAGAATGACCTCACTGTGGGTCTTTGATCTTTCCAAATGGAGGCTGGGTTCCAGGAGGGAACTGAGGAGAGACTGTCTGACAGGTGGCTGTTCCTAGAAAGTCAAATGGATACCTTTTCCAGTTCACTCATGGAAATCAGGTGATGTCACTTCTGTCTTATTTTATGGCCTACCAGCATGTCTCCGAGGTCACACTAGAGTCAAAAAAAAGACTATGAGATTTCATTTCTGGATGGAGAATGTCCAGAGCACAGTCAGAAGAGCAGATGGAATGGGAGAGATTCCTCAGTTAGGTTCCTTCTGGCTCCTTAGTGAGTGTTGCAAAGGTAAGCCTACGTAATCTTAGAGTATCTTCCAGGGTAGTGGAAGGTTGGTGATCTGAATGCACACACAGCCTGTACCTGCGTGTTGAGTCCAGGATTTTCCTCATTCTTTTGATAAAATAATTATGTTTGGTGACATCAACCACAGAATTCTCTCTTCCTGTGGCTGGAACAGCAATATCTGGATATTCCTTAAATATTGGTTTACTCTCTGTAGACTTTTTCCCCCTGAAGTCATTGATAATTTTTATGTATATTTTTGCTGCCAATTTACAGCAATGCAGTGTAAATGTGAAACTAAATCCATGGCATGAAATGTGCATGGTGAATAATACTTCAGTCTGTGTTGAGTAGGCTCACTTAGGGCATTCCTGAGCCCAAAGTAACAGGGAACAGTTGTCAATGAAAACGCTATGCTCTGCAAAAATCAGTCCACATAAATATTTTATTTAGTTAAGATAGAAACAGATTCATAGAATAACATTGTTTAACTGTTTCACTCAAATAAGATCTGTAAAGTCTCAACTGCAAACTTATCTCTAGTGAAGTGCTGCTATTTAGACAAAGTGAAAAATTACCAGAATCTTTCTATTAGAACAGCATGTGTCTCAAATCTAGTCATCTAGTAAATTGAGTTTCTATTTTATTAAAAGTAACCATTTTCTCAGTTAAGATAAATATAACATATAAATATAGCAGAAAGAAATAATATAAACCCAAATATCCCAGTTAAGATAAAAAGATTTTTACAGAAATGTTTTATTTTTATTGATTTTAAGACATAATTATTAAATCAAATTAATGAGTAAGAAGGCATCTTTTGAAATTTCTAAGAATTTGAAAGACACACAATAAACTGTCATTATGATGTAGTGTCAGCCATATTCTCCTTGACAACCACCCGTTTCTATTGTTCTCTACCTGAGGAAGCAGTGTAATTATTAGAAGACATGTATTGTGGGGCTGAAGAACCTGCCCAAGAGCTGTCAATCAATAGCTGTGGCTTCTTGGAAATAATCCTCTCATGCTTTCAAGCTGGGTCAGTTCCACGTCCATACTGAGCAGGTAACTATCACCCTACTCCAAGGAGAATGGTTGGAAGGCTCCTCATTCAGTGAGGACTTCTCCTGTTCTGGCCCACAGACACCAGAAGTTTTAGGAGAACTGAAATGAGAGTGAAGAGGCTTTGTTCCCAGGCACAGAGACAGAATCATCCTCCTCTGCCTTCTGACCCCACTTTAGGATTATGGTACCTTCTTCCCAAAGATGGTGGTGTAGACACAATAGGCGTCACAACAGCCACCAGGTCTACAACAAAGATAGCTGAACCTGCTTATAGAAATGGCAGTACTTGATCCATGAAATGTCATAGACAGTGACATTTTTCCATTTCATTCATACAATTTTAAAAATAAATATTCTATTTTGATGATTCACACATTTATATTCTAAGTGATTTGAGTCATTTAAAACTATTGAAAGTCGGCCCTAAAAGCCTGGCCTGCCAGGAAGACATCCATAGCCTGCCTAATCTTATTCTACTCTGGCAAGTGCTATATACTCATGGGCCAGGCTGGATCCTCAAGGTCTAGGCTGCTGGGAAGACCACCATAGGCCCTTTGGGGCCTTTGTGGTGTGGGATGAGTGGGTCCCATGATGATGAGTAAATATATGGTAGAGAACTGAGAAAGAGAAAGAACTGAAGAAGCAAAGACCGAGTGAGGAGTAGGCTGATCTGAGTGGCCTGTGTTACCATCCAGAGCCATGGTGTTGTCCAGGCTAAAGCTGCTATCCTAGCCATATTTGGCCCCATGTCTCTATAGCAGCCAGGGTCAATGTTCATGTCCATGGCTCACATTGTCACGAAAAGCCATTGGATTCTCAGTGTCTGGACCACCACTTATGCTGCTGGGGCATCAGCTGCTGCTGAGGCCATGCTGATCTCAAGCAGCCTGAGCTGCCACCTGAAGCAATGGGGACATCCAAATGGAGCTGCTGTCAAGAAGCACCATGTCTGTCTGGGTCGGTGATCTTACTACAGTTAGGGTCTATGTTGAAGTCTGAGACCCAAATTACCACCAAAGGTCCCACAGAAGTCCAGAGTCTGACCAGAAACCTGTGGCCTTGTTGGTGTCCACGGTCCCTGCTGCTGTCATGTTGATCTGAGTGGCCTATGCTGCTACTTGGAGCCATGGTGTTGTCTGGGCAGAGCTGTTGCAAGGGCCATGTCTGGGTCCATGGTCCTGCTGCAGCCGGGGTGGGGGTGGTGTCTGTGATGATGCCTGTGGCCACTGTTATCACAGGAGGCTTTAGGAACCCATGTGTGATAAAATTAAATGGCTATGCTGAGCTGACCTTCTCTTCTCTGACCCTGCCCCTCACTGACTCTGTAGCAAAAGAGCTGGCTCCTACCTTCATGGGAGAGCTGACATATTCTCCACACACATACTTGGAAGAGATGGCCCCACCCTTGTACTACAGGTGTGGAAGAACTGGCCCTGATGGTATGGGCATAGGGGAGGTGGCCTCACCTGTTACCTTAGGGGGCCAGCCCCAGTGGCCTGGACTGACCAGCTCAGCTACCACCCATGTCCACAGCTGGGCCTTAGGCTAGTGACCCTAACATCTACCTCATCTAGGGCCTGTTGGAGCTTCTGAAGAGATGGTCCTGTGGAAAGATACCTGCATGATCTCTTCAAATCAGGATCTCCATGACTCAGGAGTTGCCTTGGGATGTCCCAGAGAGATTTCAGTGAGGATTCCCTGATGATGGTGTGCCATAAACTAAAGGCTTTGTGCCAGACCAATGACTTACTGTAATGAATGTTTGTAAGTAAAGCTGAGTAAGCAAAAAGGTGTACTGTGTGCCACACCTTGGACCCCAAGGCCACTAGGATGAATGAAGTGGTGATGGAGAGTCAAGAATGATGGAGGAGTGAGGAGGTGTGTTTGTTTTTGTTTTGTTGTCATTTTTCATTTTTGCTTTGATTTGAATTTTTAAAATATTCTTTTGAGAGAATGCTGCAGGGGTGAGGGCAGATATGGGGGAACTGGGAGATGAGTTTAACTGAAGTGCATGATGTGAAATTCCCCAAGAATCAATAAAGGAATTATATAAAGAACAGAAAAGGAAAAAAAAAAAGGATACTGAAAGTCTACCTTGAGGATTAAGGCAGACATTTCTTCCTCCTCCTCCTCCTCCTCCTCCTTCATAAGACTAATCAAATAACTCATCCAGCAGTTTCTTCAATTGTTCTTCCACTTAAAAGAATGAAGCACTATAGATGAAATAGGTGGAAAACATTAAGCATTAATACTTAGCCAGTATTTTCAGAGTTCTGGTTGTGCACTGGGACTGGGTATGCATGTCTTCTTATATATCCCTCGCTTACTAGCACACATCCCTAAAGTAGATGACCTCATTATCATCCCATTTCTCAGGTTAGTTCCTAAGGTTAGTAGAGGTTTAAGTAAATCGATTTAAATCACAAGCTAATTAATAAGTGGCACAACCACATCAGACACTAGTTGAATGTGTGTCCCAAGCTTGGTTTGGTAACTTCCTTCTGGTTTATGAAGCATGATATAACTTAATTTGGTGTCATGTTGATGCAGTGAAATTAGAAATTGGTCGGTTCCAGTGATTGACAAACACAGTTAGCTCAAGAAAATTCTTAACTAGCCAAAACTCCAACTCAAGGCACACTGAATTGTCACCAGGAGGCCGATGACATTATTTTGACAAATGAGAAATGCACAGTGTCACCCTTGGGCAAGGAAGTATGCTTTCTGGGTAAAGTTGCCCAATTCTCGAGCATTTTGTAAATATCAAACTTTTGTATCCCAAGATTGAAATAAAATCCCAACAGGGCATTAAGGACTCTAATGGGATCTAGAACAACAAATCACGGCCAACTCAAGTATTCTGCTGATTCGGCACAAGCTATATGCCCATTGTAGAAAATCCCCACTAGTCTCTACAATTCGCAGTAAAAAATATTCTCTAAAATATTTCCTGATCAGAAAGCAGTTCTTGCCAAACACTAATTTCTTCGGATGTTGGTGTTAATGACTGCTATTTGCTGCGCACTGGGCGCCTTGTTGAGCTTTATGTGAGCACCCAGCCTATGAATAGAGGACTGTTATTATGATCTTAGGGAGGTTAAAAGTTTTCCCAAAGTCAGCTGGTAGATAGGACAACCAGATTTGTGGGATGCTAAAGCTGAGGCTTATGGTGTAATGACTCCTATGACGGAGAGGATGAGAAGAAAAGAAGGAGAGCAAGCCAATGCTAGGGAGGAGGAGGGTTGGCTGTAGCCTCCTTTATCCATTCTCACGGAGACTGTTCTTTCAAGAGCGGCTCCATGTTCTGTTGATGGGAATTCGGCCATCTTTTCCATCTTCTGTGGGTACCTTTCTAGTTACTCTTTCTCTGCCTGCAGCTTCCATGTACACTTGGTGTCCTCAACCCACTCTCACCAGTCTCACTGTTTACATACCTGCCGTCTAAATCTTCATTCCCTGGTCCAGGCATGACTGCTCCCTGAACGAAGCCCCTCACTGGCTTTTAAAATGGCTAGAGCTCCCTGGTGTTCAGTGCTGTTCCCTGGACCGTGGTGCTGGAGTGTCAAGGAGCAGTCAGTGTGACTCACAGCTCCAGCCAGTGCCCCCTACCCCCAATCTAGACTCTATAGCCCTATTGCTTTTCTCAGTTCCCTCAATGGTTACTCTGTCCCAGAAGAAGGCTTCCCACCGCCTTTCCACAACGTCTAAGCTGAACAACCTCCCCATCTTATCCCCCACAATACTAGCGTTTGGACTCAGTTTTCACAGGAAGAAGTTAATCTCCCATTGGAAAACTTTATGGAAGGCCTCCAAAATCTTGGCTTCGTTTATCAATCTTATCGATAAACCAGGGGGATTCAGGGCAGAACTTGATATGTATATGATGTCTGAAGGACACTAAAGAGACAGAGAAGAGATTAGCAGAAGAGGAGAGGTCTAAAGAAATGAGGAGGTTGAGAGGCTCATGGGAAGAGCTCATCAAAGGACGAAAGGCCACAGTGCTAAGTGCTGCCAAGGGGTCGACATAGTAACTGAAACCCGACTGATGGATTTCACTTTAGCTTCCATAGGTCTGTTTACTCCAGCAGGTTCAGTAGAGTCCTGGGCCATGAAGGAAGACTACCACGTTAAAGGGGAAGTGCCAGAAGACATTGTGGAAACTGAATAGATAAAACACTGTGATTCGCAGAGTTCTCCATCTCACCACTTAACACACAGGCTTACAATCTTGGCTTTGCTCCCAGTGTGTATGGTTCACCAAAGTCTGCAGACAGAGCTAGAGCTCCTTTCAAGGTACGGGATGGTAGTGTACACTGGAGGGATTGCAGAGGCTAAAGATGAAGGCGGGCCTAGGAAGAGGTACGTTTCCTTTTTTAAGATGAAAAAGATTTGCACATTGTTAAAGATCATAGCAAACTCAAAGGCAGAGTATGTGCACCATGTGGGAATAGGAACCCATGGAGGTCCTCAGAGTACATCAGATCCTGTGGAATGGCGTTATAGGAGGCTGTGAACCACCATGTGGGTCTAGGAAACTGAACCCCGGTCCTCTGCAAGAGCAGCAAGTGCTCTCTACTGCTGAGCCATCTCTCTAGTCCCCAGAACTGTTGCTATTATGAAGAAAAACCTCGGTATAAACAATAGATATTAAGCAAGTAATAATTAATAATTATATGAACTATATATTATAGAGAATTTTAATAAGACACAATGCCATGAAGTAGCAGCTATTTGGAGGATACAATTCAGGAGTTGGGTTATAGAGAATTTTAATAAGACACAATGCCATGAAGTAGCAGCTATTTGGAGGATACAGTTCAGGAGTTGTGCATAGGTCTGAGCAGAGATAAAAGAAGTTGGTTAACTTTAAAAAATGATATGAAAAGAGCACTCAGGAAAAGTAGAATTATTCAGAGGCTCATAGGTAAGAGTATAGTAACAGTATAACCAAGGACGTAGGATATGGTTTGAGCCAAAAAAGGAGTGTGGTAAGAGGTTGACATAAAGTGTGAATGGCTACAGAGAAGATCAAGTTGGAAAGAAAGAACAGGCTAATTGACACAGGAGCTTCCTAGAGATGTCAGAAGGTCATGGGACCCCTTAGGCAGCTTCACAGGT
Organism: Sigmodon hispidus; assembly: GCA_004025045.1. Lineage (NCBI taxonomy): Eukaryota > Metazoa > Chordata > Mammalia > Rodentia > Cricetidae > Sigmodon > Sigmodon hispidus. The sequence goes on from PVIH01006714.1 coordinate 50,729, forward strand.
TGCCCAAGAGCTGCTGCTGTCCCCGTGTCCCCATGGAAATAGTCTCTTTTTGGCTTATGCTCATTGGTTGAGGCTCCAGCCTTCCTGATAGTTCACTCCCTGACCTCTGCCTTCAGCTCCTGTCTTAGTGCTCTCTTTCCTGGTCAGGAGTTTAACCTCTGCTGGAGATGTCTGCTTTAGAAAGTGATGGCCCCAGGAGGAAGGTCACCTTATGCTCCTGTTCATGCTCAGTTCCTCACTTTGTCCTTCCAAGTACCTTCTTAACAGCTTTTAGATCTCTTCCCTCCCTCTGACCCAGAGATACTGCTAGACTTCATTCTTCTCTTTCTTGTTTGGACCATTATTACAGCTCCTCACCCCTCTTACTGCCCTCCCATCTAGGGAGGACACATTTAAGAAGTGTCTCTAATATCCAGGTATACAGATGTGATTTGTTTCGCCAGAGAAAAAAGAAACCTTTGACACTTCACCCACTGTCATGAGAGTAGAATCCAGACTCCTCTGCTTAGTCTCCATGCCTCTTCACATCTGAAACATTTTAATATTATCTCTGGCTTTGTTGTATCAGGGATATTTCTGGGCTGTTTGCAATCCTTCTACACATGTACAGGACAGTCTGTAAATCCCCTTTTTACTATCTTCAGGATGTCATTCCAACTTATTCCTGTAACAGGCCTCCAGACCTTACCACAAATGACGCCATGATGGAAGTATCATTCACATCTGGGAACCTAGCACACAGGCAGCACCACCTACTGACACAAAAACCAAAGATTTAATCCATCAAAGCCCACAGTTTTGGGAAAGTCCCCAACTGTAATAACCTTGCTTTTCGGCTTCTGAGGTTCCACTTCTGATTGATTGTTCTTGATAACTGAGGTATGCCAACCCAGGATGTGGGTTTTGTGTTTAAAAGTTCACCCTGAGAAAGGCTTGAGACTAGGTCCTGAACACACAGTACAGTTGCTGTCTGGTTAAGAAAGACTTTATGTTGGCTTAAATCCATGCCTGAGTGTACATCTCTGCTGGCTACCTCACAATCCCCATCACTTTTAGAGAGTTCCAGCCTTTCCCTCCTCTGGCAGGCCACTGGCCTTCTCCATGGTGAATGCTGCTGTGTGTAAATACCACACATAGCACTTAATGACACTGTCACAATTGTGGATATGTTCCTTGTTGTTCTCATTTAATCATGCTTACTGACTGGAGAATCCAGCTGGCATTAGGTAGATCGCTATCATGAAGGAAGAATGGAATTGCTCTCTCTAGCAGTTAACAGAGAGTAAAGGTTGGATGAGAAGGCAAACTATTTATGAATCAAGTCTCACAAATGATTTGTAATCAGATTGCAACAGAAAACATCAGACTTCTTTTCAGTAGCCTATTAAAATTTGATTAATTAAAAATTTTATTATAATCATCTCCATGTTTTCCAAAACAGATACGAAATAGCTTGTAAAGATAACACAAAATTTCAGAAGATAATTGTAGTGGTGACTGGAAGTTGTAATTACTCTTTTTTTATTAACCAACATCTGAATTTTTTGTCCAGGCAGGCAGAGGCCAAGCAAATATCAACTCAATACATTTCTCATTGTCCCATCCAGTCATAGTCAGTCATATGATAGAACTCCTCATAAGATAAGTGAAGTGGTGGATGTTTAATGACCATGGTGTGCCTTGTTCCTATTCAGTTATGGTAGTGGAACAGCCTTGTGGGAAGCAAGAGATGAAGAACTAGGAAGCATTGCCTTCTTTCCCATGAAGTGAGCAACAAAAGACTATTTGCTTAAGCATGTGTGTGGAGAGTAACCCTTGCTCAAGGTCTAATTCCTACCTGAGAAATAGAGAATATAAATAACAAAAATAGATGCTGTTCCAGAACAAGAGATGAAAGGAAAAACATAAGGCAAAACATTTAGCTGGGTCAAGAACCTGTCAACAGGAATATACATACACATGCACATGTGCACATTCACTATGGAGTGCTGTGGACAGGTCAGATAATTTTTTCTAAGATAGAAAGGAGGGGAAAATGAGGTTAGTTGCTTGTCTCTAAGAGAAGATCAAACTTTGAAAAAGAAAATGAATTTTGAAAACAAGATAAGACAGAACTTTCTTTCTGAGGTGTCTTAAAGAAGGGAGACAGCAGGTCAGAATGAATAATGTCTTTACTTGGATATTATTTGTGTTAGTTCTGATAGCTGATAGTCTCATCCAAAGTACAAGGAGGCAAACGCAATTAGACTATTTAGGCCAATGAATGCCCACCCATCTTTCAGACAGTTTTCCATAGCTAGACTTTTTGTAAACCAAAATTAAAAATCTGATGAGGACCACAAGGTCACTAGCACAATTGCATGTACACACACACACACACACACACACACACACACATACCAGATTTAACCTGCCATTTCAAGTGTTACAACCTTTAAGGGTTGACATTCCAGTTTAAAAATGGAGCTTTTGTACAAATTCTTGATGTCTGGCAGCAGTGAGGATTTGTGCAGTAACATGCCCATGTTGTCGTATAAAGTAGGTAAACAACTGTCCTGGGTCATCCAGGAAGGTTTCCTGGCACACAGGATTTCTGTGCTGTAATCAGGCTAACCCTAGGTAAACCGGGGTGGCTTTATATGTGTGGAGACATGTGACTTAATAGTATGCTCTCTCTCTCTCTCTCTCTCTCTCTCTCTCTCTCTCTCTCAATCTCTGTGTGTGTGTGTGTGTGCATGTGTTCAAAAGAGCACATGACTCTTTCTATGAAGATTAAGGAGTGTACAAGGATACGTGCTTGAATCACTGACTGGATTGAGATCTCTTCTCATAAAATCAATTCTAAAAGGCTACTAAAACATCAGTATATTCTTCAGTTAGGTTAGCTACCACTCTTGTTTCTATGACCAATAAGCAACACAGAAGAAAGGTGGAGCTGTTTGGGCTCATGAAGTGAGAGGATATAGATCCCCATGGTGGAAAAGGCATGTGAATGATAAACTACTGGTTACATTGTATTCAGTCACTTCCTTCTTCTATTTTGGTTCAGTCCAGGCCTTTCCCTCATGCTTAGAATGGATCTTTCCTCTTCAGTTTAATGTCTCTGCAAACCGTGTTACAGCTCTGAGGGGAAATGTATCCTGGCAGTTTGGAACCAAGGAATACCACACAGCAAACTTTACACAAGAGATTTATTGGGAAATATTGTCAAATATTTATTTATACTATGTGAAGATATATCATTGTGGTTGATTTAATAAAGAGCTAAATGGCCAATAGCTAAGCAGGATTTCCAAGGAAAGAGAAGAAGAGGAGAAGGAAACTAGGTGTGTGGATTACATCACAGAGATGCCAGTGAGACTTTGAAGAAGTCAGAGATACAGGACAGACCAGAGGTAACCAATCATGTGGCCAAATGTAGATTAATAGAAACAGATTAATTTGAGTTTAAGGGCTAGTTGTAGATAAACCTAAGCTAAAGGCCAAAATTTTATAATTAATAGTGTCTCTATGTTGTTATTTGGGGGCTGGTGATCCAAAGATAGCTGGACAAGAAAGCTTGCTACAGGGAGAGATGCAAGAGTGTGCCTTCCTCTAACCTGTAGAGAATCAGCAGGGGAGGGATTAGGAGACAGGTTTGCATAGGGTTTCATGTGAGTGGAGTTTCCCAGGGTGAAGATTTTCAGGATGCAAATTGGTTGAATTTCAAGCCAAACCCAGGGCTTGGCAAGATTTTGGATTTAGAAATTGGTGAAGTTTTGATCTCCAAGATTAGTGGGTTTTTGGTAAATTTTCAAACTCTAAGAGGCATTTCAAGGAGTATTTTGGTGTGTGATTCTAAATTAAGCCAAGGGCTGGTGAAATGACTCGGTAGGTAATGGCACTTGTTGCTAACTAGTGATCTGAGTTCAATTCTCAGGGTCCATATGGTGGAAAGAAAAAACTAAAACCAGCAAATTGTCTTCAGACTTCCATATGCTGCACACACACACACACACACACACACACACACACACACACACATAAAATAGGAAAAAATGCTTTTAGAATTCAGCCAAATTGACAGTGAAGTTAAACCATTGCAACAATCTACAGTGGCTGATATTATTCCTGTGATTATTTCTTATATTCCAAGAACACTAGTAGCCCTGCTTCTTGGTACAATTTCTTGAAATAAATCTTTGTAAGATATCTTCTAAAGTAGCTAAATGGAGACTTGCTATGTGAAAATAAACATCCATAAGTCAATCAGTTATGAGTTGAGGACATTTATAGAAAATTACAATTTTGGCTAAAGAATGAAGAAAATCAAACTTTAGAATCATAAGAGTTTTTTCTTCATGGTAATATTCACACATTTTCCAGTTTTAAAAATTAAACTCACAGCTACACTCATACCATGTTACACTCTCATGCCCTGTTACCTAGACATAACAAAACTGTCAATTTGCTAACCTCTCAGAGGAAGACTGGCCCCCAGTAGCTGAATAAATAACAAAAAGACTTATCAGATCAGATAGGTCCAGTGGCATTTTCTAACCTGTGCAATCATCAACTGCCCCACTGGAAAACTTCCCTCATCATTTTTTTCTCTCTTGATTGACATTAAATTTAGAAGATGTATCAACACTAGTCTTCTAAATTCAAGTAGCTTGGCCAGTATCCAAATTAAAAGATTTGCAAACATTACTAAGGACTAAAAAATCTCATTTGCTAAGATTTTGTTCTTGACTGTTCCACATGTTAAGGGCCTGATGTGGAGGCAGTGGAAAGTCATTTAGTAGGGGGTTTTAAGACACTGTCCTTAAAGGGGGTGACAGGATCTCCGTTCCTTGCCTACTTCATTTTCCTATCATAAAGAAAAAATTTTGTCCTGCCACACATGTATGCTGTGATATTGCTGCCTTGCAGTGGGCCAAAGATAACATTGCTATAATGTCCAAGACTGTAAGCCAAAACAGTTTCTTCTGCAAGATGATCACTTATCATTTGGCCCCGCACTGGGGTGCTTGTTATTTTTTCTCTAACAGTTCTCTTGCTTCTGGGGATCTTGGTGATGGGGAGCTATTTGTGATCCTCTGGGATTCACAGTATAACAGGCACCAGTGCAAAACTTTCACATAGTATTTTTGGGCAAAGCAGAGTTTTCCCAAGAAAGCTACAAGACTTCAGAAATATCTTTGATTTCCTTTTTAGTATAACATATTTACTTTTTGCTTTTTTACATTTGTATGCATATTATATTTGTGTGCATGCGTGCGTGTGTGTGTGTGTGTGTGTGTGTGTGTGTGTGTGTGTGTGTGTGTGTGTGTGTAAAATGTCTCTCCAAACTGCATAAGCATCTGGTGGTCCCATGAAGCAGGAAATCACCCCTGTCTGGGGTATACTAATTCCCTGAGAAGTTGGATTTACAGCCTGCTAACAAAAGACTCATCTGAGGTTTGTATGGAGTAGCCAATAAACTGACTAGAATCATCTGCCCTGTTGAGGCTTATCAGTTCCCCAGGCGTTATCAACAGGCACGAATAAGTTCTTTGTTGTCCCAAGCTTATCTCTTGCCCCTCTTCGTATGCTTTCAGTTTAATTAAGAATACTTCCTTTAAAGGAATAAAACACTAAGAAAAGTAAGGATGTACCATTTAGAAGCTACTGGGTATGGAATGCAGGATCAACTCATTTGGACATTTCATTTATCCAAGAAGAAAAAGAAAAGATATGAACAAGCAGATATGAAGCAGGAAAAGCCCTGTAGAGTGACTATAAAGAGCTTGATGGTTTCAGGAAATTTTGCTAGTTCTTTCTGCTGAAAACTGTTATTTCTCTGAATTTCTACTCAATGTTCTCATGTTGGGTTTGCAAGTAACTTTCTTCTTTTGTTTTTGTTGTTTCTTTAATGTTACCTTACCAAGTGAGTTTTTGATATTTGTAAGACATTTTCAAATTCTTTCTAGTTAAAGACTGCACTCAGTGGTTGGAGTAATATAATGACTGCTCTTGATCTGAATTTGAGCAAAACTTTTTAACACACACCGAGTCTTTCTTTATGTGTCCTCATTTTAAAAGACCATGTTCTGAAATATGATAAGTAAAACTGTGCTGGAAATATTTCTGGACAAATTAAAAGCAGGAAATACCAGAGATTTCATGTTCTGAACTCTCATGAGATTTATTGCCCAATTTAGCCGTTTCAGCATGAGCCTGGGATATGCCCCTGAACATTTTGGTGTGAATTCCAGCTAGACTAACTTGGAGGGCTTAAGGATTTCATCCATCACTTATCATTTCTCTGATTAGGGGTTGTATGTCATCATTTATCACAGAGACACAAGAAATTGTATGTTGAACTGGAGTTGGCTTCATGGCTCCTCTGTGCAACTAATAGTATAAAATGAGCAAACTAATAAACAAATTAAATTGTTCTAAGTCTACAATGATTTAGATTTTTTCAAAATTAAATTCATCTTTTCAGATGTTTTTAGAATGGCTTATATGTAGCATTCTTAATCCAGTGTGATAGTCTGGATTGCCTTGCTCTCTGTTAATGACACATTTTTGTGTATGTAAAACCTGAAGCCATATCTAGTCCTTTGAGTTTGTTGATCCCAAAACAACTGTCACCACTCCTGATATTGTTAAGAAAATGAAGTAGGCAATTATATTAAATGAAACACATGGCTAATGATCTGGGTGCAATATGTTCATTCTCTTGATATTTTGATTTAGAACAAAAATGCTTTTCTAATTCTTTTAGTCAAAATACTTTTCTTAAGTTTTTCACTGGGTGTACCAGAGGCCTTTGGAATACACATCAATTTGTGATAAATATTTTGCTGTATTAAAACATAAAGAAAGATTATCATTAGATTTTTTAAACATAAAATAAATGTATTTTCTTATAGAACAGAAAGTTTAATTTCACAGGATTATATCTTCTCCTTTTTGATATTAAAAGACCTTTACAAAATGCTAATATTTATAAATATAAATTTTAAAACTGATTTAACTTGGCAAAATAAAAACTTTTCCATCTTAAAATATCTATGAAATTCACTCATTTAGGAATATTTTCTCTATACAACCTCATCTATACTTCTAGGAAGCAATTTGTGCTGTTCCTAGATCCTATTGCATCTATGTATGGCACTGGTTAGGTGATATTTTAAAGCTGTATTGTCCTGACTGTCCAGCGCAGAGGAGGATTCTCAGGACAGATATTGGCTTTTTTTCTATTTAGTTTCTTTGTCTCTTTCATCTAAATCAGTAGTTGGATGTCATAAGTACATGATAGACATGACTAATGAGTGATAAAATTATGTCAGTCAATAGCCTGGCTTTCATATGTTTCTTTGGTGATTTATGCTGGCATCCTTAAGGGCCTATTATGAAATAGCTTTATTAGGTGCCCTCATTGCTACAAAACTTTTGCATGTAATAGAGTTGAAAGAATTGTATTACACACAGACACAGACAACCACATAGGAAAAGTTTTATCATCAATATTCAAATTGATCGAAGATGTAGGCAATATAAAATGTGCACATCAATACATAATACATCTATCAATATAGTAGAGATGATTAAGTGGGACACTGTTCAAGCATGTATTAGCTACTGGTTTTAACAAGGGTGTAGGAATAAATAAGGACCAGAGGAACTTCCTCTGCTGTACAGCCAGGGGCACACAAAGTCAAGATTACTGTTCACTCCCCAAGACATTTCCTTCACCCATTTCTCAACCTCTTGACTCACTGTCTGCTTATCACTTACTCCATCCTTCATATGTGACACTCACAACTGCTTTTCTGTCTCTGATCTTTCAGATTTTCTTCCCAAAGTGTAATTGATACTTGCTGGTTGATTTTATAGCCTCCATAAAGGCCTGAAGTAAATAACCAACATGGCATTTTCTAGTTCGGATCTTTTTAATTTATTGACAAGAAATCTGAGACTGAAATTGCTTACAACTCATTAACTCACCTGAGACTCTCAACTATCCTTAAGGTTGGATCTGGAGTTTCCAGATCTCCTACTTGGTGTGTATGTTGAAAGTCAAGTGCAATGTGCAGCTGAACTAAGATCTGTGGCCTTGAAAGTGTGGTCAGCACAGTGCTCACCTCAGTGTGGATGATTGCTGCTGAAGAGCAGTGACTGTATAGCACCTGGCTTCCTTACATAGGGATTCTTCTGGCCTTTATGCTTACAACTCTCTTTTTACTTAAAATATGGAAACAAGAAAACTACCCCATGAACACCAAACCAAGTCTGATTTCTACACTTCAGGCTTCTGGGAATCTCTGACTTTCACTTGGTCTCAGTTGGCTATATGGTAGATTTCAAGAAGAGAATCACAAAGGCCTCATTTTGCTTTTGGACTCTAGAATCATCTGCCATAGGAATTATGCTAGCATTTTAGTTTACCCAGAACTATTTCCTTGATTTTTAAAACTTCAAACTGTACATAGGTAAGTAAAATAAAAATTCCAAGTATGCTCTTGTTTATATATATTGTCATTCACATAAATACATACACACACTGGCACATACAACCATGGAAACAACAGATTTTTTTTTTCTCCTTTATGTGAGTTTCTTCCTGGGTATCATTTAAGCTGGCTTACACAAGTTTTGGGTAGGGGATAAGAGGGGGTGAAGGGATACACAAAAGTATCTTTCAATCTTCCTAATATAAGATATTAAAAGTGACACATAAGAATTGCTTGGATAATTATTTGCAAGTAAATAATTAGCTTCATTCTTGTTTGCAATAAAGTAGGAAAGTCTACAAGTAATTTTCATTTTTATGGAAGTCTTTAGAATTTCTTTCTTTTAAAACCTATTTCCAAGCAGCATTTAAATATGATTTAGTTTAATTTAAGGCAATTTTCACTCTGTGCATATTTACTGAGCTGGGACAGGAATCCCAGCCTTCCATTGTTTTGCTTTTGGTTTTGGATGGAATCTTAGCAGTTTAATGAGCTTCAATATTTATATTTAGTTAAAGCTTTGCTATCATTTCTAACCAGATGAGACAGCCATGGGAAGATGAATTGATAATTTATTCCTCTTGCACTGGGGAAGTGGTTCTTGTATTTACCATATGCTGAGCACAGCATTTCCCTATCCAGCTTCCTAGTTTTTGTGTACATTTTATGGGGGAGTGTGACTTTCAAATTAAAAATGATTTGTTGCATGAATATTGACTAGGAAATACATTTTGAGAGACAACAGCAAAGAAGAAGTAATGAGATTTTTTTCACTCCCCTTAGCCCTGGGCTATTCAGTGATGTTTCTTCTTTAAAGCTAAGAGGAAGAAAGAGTCTCAAACTGAATGGCAGATGTTAAGTCAGGAAATGGGAAATTCCGCCTTCCCCTGGGCTTCAAGACAGCTCTCTGACCTCTGTGGCCTTGTTGAAAGGCTTTTTCTGAATTGACTGACAACTTGGAGACTGTGGGTGAGATTGCAAATCAGAGCATGTGGTATGAATGGGAAGCCATGACCCTTGCCCTGGGTGGTAGTTCAGACCTGGGTTAGGATGAGGTGTGGGATTGCACTTCCAGATTGCTGCCCTGGGGGCTGGGGGTGGAGTTCAGTACTGGGTGGTCTCAAAGGGTCTGAGTTCCTCCACCATGGGAAAGGCTGAGAAATCTAGCATTTACTTAACCTGGTTCCTTCTCTGCCACAGTAATTCTATTCCCTTCAGTGCATTCGAAGTGACATCCAAGGGTTGGGTATCATTTAACAAAGATGTCTTTTAGAGTTACTGTGGCCATGAAGGTGCAGAGAACCACAGAATGCACCCAGAAACCTTCCCATCTCACCAATACATTGGCATGGCTCAGAACACACAGGGTCCTGTAGAAGGCAGACTATGGGTTCAAGTGACAGAAAGCACTATACTGAGAAATCTCTTAAAGATGTTTAATATTGGTTTTTAAGCATTGCAGAGATTGATGAAATGCCTAATCTTTTAGTACAAAGTTTAACAAATTGTGAGCATGCGTGTGTGTATGTGTGTGTACGTGTGTGTGTGTGTACACGTGTGCGCGTTAAAAGATGTCAATTAATAAATTTAAGCAGCTCTTCTCATTTTGAGTCTGTTCCATCTCTTGACCTCCCCTCTGTCTGTTCCACTTTAAATTGTCTATGCTTCCCACATCTTTGACTGTGTACCCCGTCACCCATTTGCTATCTGCTCCTCTACAGTCTTCTCTGCACTTCCTTGTATGTGACCCCCTGCCAAGTAGCTGAAATGATATTTATCACATCAGGGCAAAGTTTTCATTGCTGATAAGTATCAGCTATCTAGCGGTCAGACACATGGAAGCTGCACAAGCAGTTTCTACAAGAACAAGAAAACATAGGGACATAGGAACTGCTGAGGGGCATGTCATTCCCTAGGCCAGCCTGATTCTCAGGCAGGAAGAAGAAGACACAGACGCTTCGAGAAAATCTCAAGGATGAGAGGAAATGAGACAGATTTAATAACCAGGCTATGATGTGGGTGTCAGAATAAAGGCAAATATTTCATTCAAAGTGATTCTGTAGAACATTCCTATTGGCAAGGCCTTCAGCTATGGAGAGTGGGGTTGGGGAGTCATAAGATGTGACCAGACATTTTGTTTTGATTCAGTTCTGTTCCATTCAGAGAGTAGATACCTTCTTACCTTAACCCTGAAGAAACAGAAAGCCATCCTAGACCACTGACTAGAATATCTTCATTGCAATAGTTGTCAAGCATGTTTCCTTCTAGGGCAATAAATCCCATCCTCACCCCCACAACCAATGAACTGGAAATGGGGACAGGAGTTCAGGATGCTAAAGGAGCCATGGAGGAGCCAAAGGCATGAAAGATACTGTGGTAGAGGCTCCTCAGAATTCATGGCACAGTTCACTGTGGTGACCAGTGTGGGAGTGTGGCCAGGGTAGTTGGTTTCTAGAGTGAAGGAGAGGTAGAAATTCCTAAGTGCCAGCAGCTCCAGGAGCTGAGACGTGTGCAAATAGCTACACAAAAGCCAAAAGCTCAAGCAGTCCAGGAAGTTGCAAAATCAAGACTAAGAATTTCCCAGTCCAACTTCTGGTTACACACAATGGTGGCATTCATGATCAAATATACGTTCGTTTTCTTGTAGGTTGGAAACAAACTCTGTGTATAGCCCTTGAGAGGAGCTGGTGTGCTGAGGTCAGGGTGGTTATGAGCCTGTCCTGAGCTTGTGACAATCCATCAAACCTTACACGTGTGTAGCTTACAGTCTAAGTAAAAAAAAAACTTAGTTACTAAGTTATGTTCACTTTTTATTATTCCTGGCTTGGAATAAGATTATAAGAATGGAGTGAGTATAGTTTCTGTTTATAGATAAAATACTACAAGGTCCTTGAGCTTCATCACCTGGACACGGTTTGTTGCCCATGAGTGGCAAGATAGATATTCTGATGTGGATTGCATCCAGTTTATTAATCACTTAGAGTGGATTGCCCTCTTAACCATGGCTTCTGATTCATAAATTTAGGCTGTCTTCTCATTTATTTATATCTCCACTGGCACCTGTTAACAATGCTTTATGTTCCTTTGTTAAATTTCTTCCTGAATATTCTATTCCTCTAGGGACACTTATAAATGAAATTGTTTCCTTTAAAAAAGGCAAACACTTATTTATTTATCTATCTATTCATGTGTGATTATGTATGTTCTACATATCATGTGTGATGATCAGAGTAGAACTTGTAGAACTCAGTTCTTTGCTTCTGTCCTTTGAGTCTGGGGACTGAACTCGGGGCCATCAGGTTGGCACTAAAGTGCCTTTATCTTCTGGGCTGTCTCTTACTTTTGGTTTGGCAGCTTTCTTTGCTAGCGCATAGGGCTACAATTGACTTTTGTACATTGATCTTACATCTTGCAGCTTTGGTGAATGTGTTTATTATTTCCAGTAGTTATGTATTAGAATACAGGATTTTCTTTGAAAAAGAGCATAGCAATCTGCAAATAGAAATTATTTTTATTTTCCCTTTTCACATCTAGATAACTCTAGTTCATTTCCTTCTCTAACTACTGTGGTTTCACATCTGGAATGAATTTTGGGTTGTATTTAGTTTACAAAGATGGCTGTGACTATCACAAACTGATGACTTAAAACATTAGCAATGTCTTCTTCAAAGTTCTATAGATAAGACATTAGACCTCAATGTGGTAGCCTTTGGGCAGGATCTTTCCTGACCCTGACATTCAACTTATTACCTCTGGGCATTTCTTGGTTTGCAAATGTCCAGCGTTTGTCTCTTGCTTCACATGCCTTTCTCCTTTATTTCTCATCATTTCCCTTCTGTTTTTTTTCCCCTTTCATTGGAGTCCCCTTAAATCCAGGATGGTTCTGTCTTGAAATCCTGTATTTTTCACAGCTTCAAAGATCCCAATAAATACCACTTCATTTTCAAAAAAAGGAAAAAGATTGGACATGTTTAACTTATACCTGGTCTTAGGGTAATTTCTGTTAATTTCTGCTCTAATACTGATTGTTTTCTTCCTTCTCTTCACCTTAGACTTAATTTTCTCTTTGTTCTGGTTTCTTCCATTAGATGCATAGGTTAGCCACGTAGCTATTTTTGTTTTCTAACACAGGCATATAATACTACAAATTTCTCTCTAAATATTTCTTGGCTGCATTTTATAAATGCCAATATTTATATTGTCATTTACTTCAGAATAATTAAAAAAAATCAGATTTCTTTTTAATTCATCTGTCACTGAGAATTTGGTGCTAATCTGTCAATAGTTTTCTGTGGTCAGAGAACATGCTTTGTATTGTTTCTGCTGTCATAAATATTAAAGTTTTTATAGTGTTTTTCATAGTGTTTCTTAGCGAATATTATGTATATATTCAAGATGGATCTGTACCTGGCTGTCATTGGATGGGATGTACTGTCAACATCAGTTACAGATAATTTTTTGCCCTGCTGGCTTCTTACTGGCTTTCTGCCTCTTGGTCTATGGCTTCCCAGAAAAGGAAAGTTAAAGAATCCAACTATAGCTTTGAACTTGTCAGATCTCATACTTTGCTTAATGTATTATGAGGATCTGATGTTAGGAGGATCTATATGTTGTCTTCTGGAAGAATCGTTTGCTTCACCATTGTTATACCTGAAACTACCCCTGAAAAACACTTTTCCTCTGAAATTTATTGACTGAAATTAGCATTTATTCCAATTTTCTCTTTATTAGTATTCTACAAAGCGGTATACTTTCTCTCTTTTTAGTTTTAGACTAAGGTTGTGTTTTTAAAATGAGTAATATATGCATACAAAATATAATCTATATTTTTAGAAGTTTCTACATGATTGTTTCTTGTATCTATCTACTAATTTCTAGCTACATGAATGAATAGAGCTAGCTTATTTTCTCAACATTTTTGTGATAAAATCCAAGTCCTTTCCTCCCTTTCAAAAATGTCAGTGGGCTATAAGAGTGCCCTTGAACTATCTCAAAATCATGAAACTCATCTTCTAATGCCACTTATGTCAGGAACACTTAAAATGTTAAGCATCATAGGAGACATTTGCTTATGAGGCCAAGCAGTCCAAAGAGTTCATAAAGATTATTTTATTGTCTGTTCTAAGTCTGTGTCCTACAACAATGTTCTGAACTGAGTACAAGCATATGTTTAGTGAGGCTGAGTTCAACCTTCTCAATTCATAGATCAGGAAGCTCAGGCCTAGACTCATCCAGAAAAGTTTCTATACATCAAATCCTGTTTGGCTTGTACTCTGGAGAGAATAGTGCACGTCACACTATGGCACTGTTGCTATAACTGTTTTACTAGTGAGCTCCTCCACAGCTGCTGCTCAGTTGACACTTGTAAGTGATCATGGACAGGTCTCCCTGTCAGGAATGTGCTCCATCCATATTATCTCTCACTGAGGCATTTATTGATATTCTTGCATGACCTTTTACATGTTTACTTTGTAATCTTGTATCAAAACTCTCACATCATATTTGGCAGGTTCTATCTAGATTGCTTTTTTCAATATGAAGCTAGAATTCTTTGTTCCTGAATATTTTGTCCACAAGCCAGAAAATTTACCAATATAAAAAACTGTAATTTAGCAACCCCAAAATCAATGTTCCAGATTTGCCTTCTTTGAACGCAAACTGTTAACACAGGCCCAAGAACATTATGATCAGTTTCATGTAGATAAATAAAACCCAAAACTTGAAGAAGAAAAAAATGAGTATTAGAATTGTAAGTAAGTTTAAAGGTCTTTCTAAAACATATTTCAAGGTTCAAAACAAGAACTATTCCTTGGATATTTAAGATTTTTTGTGTTAATCACCTATAATTACCAACATATGTAGAAGGTTTATAGAACAATTGTCACCAAAATCTTCACAGCATTTTTTTCCTTTTTGGTATTGAGCTACTGTTTTTATTTCAGAGTGCTTCTTGATTCACACACAAGCCCTGCCTGACTGTGCCTTTCAGAGGCTCTTTTCAGTGTACATATAGTGACAATGTTGGTATGTCTTTCCATTACTGCACAAACTCTATTTTCTTTTAAACTGCCTTTGGTAGGATTCTGGAGATTCACAGTAGGTTAACAGTGGTGTGCTCTCTTCATTTAGAATTCCTTTCTCTTAATGAAAGGAATCTGAACCCTTGAACTCTGTCAGGGACTTAGGCATGTTCCCCGGGCCTGATTTTCATCCTTAGAAAATAGAGGTCAGATACATGTCAAGAATAAAAGGGGGGTCAGATAGAGTAGTTAAGGGCTTTGGGCACAACCAGAAATGACATTAATGTGTTGACCAAAGTGTCTAGGACCCACTAAAGCATTTGGTGAGTAAACGATCAAATGAATGAAAGAATATTTCATGAATAAATATGGCAGCAAATACTCAGAGAAGCAATTAATTATATGTGTGATAAAACATCTCACTGTCGACACATTCACCTGTAGTAAATGGAGATATCATAAAACAGATGTGGTACTTTCTAACCTGGTCCCTTTCCGTGCAAGGGTAAGACAATTCGGTGATGCAATATTTGCAAAGAAATGACATTTAGAATCAATTTAGTGTTCTCATGAGCCCATGCATTCTTATAGAATGACACTTTGACAATGACCACTATAACTGAGGATTACACCTCTGCACTTCATAATTACTTTGTCCTCTCTCACATTTTGAAAAATATGTAAAACAGTATTAAAGAGGGATTAAAGTTTCTGTTTGTTTGTAAGTGTGACCATGGTGGGTTAAAAAGCTTAAATATGCACAATGTAAAATTATTTTTACTTTATCCAATAACCCAACTCCTGGGTACAAGCACTAATTCTGTTATAAGGGCAGAGGAGAGGAGAACTCCAAGCCTTTGTTGGGAATCCTCCTTCTAGGGTATTTCTTATGATCTGTAGGAACTAGCACCATGCCCAGATTTGGAAGGAAGGATGCTGCTTATCATATTCCAGTCATAAATACCACAGGGCACCATGGAGATGTTGCTCATTCCTGTCTCCAGGACTTCATCAGGCCAGATGTACCTCAATGGCAGGGTCAGGGAGCTTTCTAGTGAGGTTACCCAAATTCTCATATTCCTGGGCATGAACCTTGCTTCCTTTCATGTCTGGTATCTTTGTTAGGATGAACCTCCTCAGGTTGACCCTACCTTCCTCCTGCTATTTCTCACGCCCCAGAGAAAGACAGTCTCTCACGAGGAAAGTTCTCTCTTCTTAAATTTTTTTTTCTAAGACTCCAATCAGAAGGTTTTTAGGAAAAAGATGCAAGAAAAGCTTATGGGTCCACCCTTTTCATGGTCTGCTATAACATCAATGTTCTTTCAGTCTGGTGCCCAGCTTTAAACAGAGAAGGAAAACACAGACAAAGAGAGCAAAACAAATAAACAAACAAAATCCCCAGCAAGCACTTTTATTTTTTGATGTCACTACATACTATGTGAGATAGTATGCACAATGAGACTGAGAGCATAGTATGAGTAAAGCTGAGGTACTGCATGACCTAAGGTATTGCATGACCTGAGGTACTATATGAGCTGAGGTATTGTGTGAGCTGAGGTACTGTGTGAACTTAGGTACTATGTGAACTGAGCTTTGTGTGAGCTGAGGTACCATGTGCTTTCTGTGCTCATGTACTTGCTTTGTCTTTCCTATATTCTAACTTCATTTCATCATCATAAGACTGAGTGAACATGCTTATTCTTGTTTCATAACTGGAAACTGATAAAAAAGATAATAACTTCAATATTAAATCTGGTCAGGTCTTTTTAAAATTTACATACTTTTCTGTATTTACTTTGTTCCTCTTCAGAACCCCATGAAAATAATGGTTAAAAAAGTCTACTAGACAATGAGATTTGGGAAGATAATTATTTAAGTTTGAATTATAGTAGCAAGCATCTACACAGGGATATTTGAGCCATGAGCCAGAGACCTAAAGTTATTGTAGAAAACGCAGGGAACTGGCTCATTGCAGAACATTCAAACATCATTAATGAAATCCACCCTTTAACCAGGGACTGAAGCAGACTGTGATGAGTACTTTTAGTTTTAGAATGAAAATGGAATAATATTTTTCAATAAAAAGAAATGAGCTTCTAATATCTTCATAATGTGGAGAAATCTCAAATGTGCCCTTATAAATGAAGATAACTAAATTTGAAAGGCAGTGTAGTATCTGATTCTATTTGTGTGAGATTGGAAAAAGCATAGATAGGGCTGTGTTAAATTTTGATTGAAGTAGTGTTTATGAGACAAATATGTGTATTTGACCAAAGTTATAGTACTAGCCTGGTGTTGCAGGCTCACCTATAATAGTAACACTTGGGGGTTTGAGGCAGGAGGATTGTGAATCTAAGTCAAGCCTGGGTTACACAGAAAGATTCTGTCTCAAAAACAGTAATTTAAAAATCTAGTTAGTTATACCAATTAAATGAATACTATTATTTGAAATTATAATATAATAAGAAAGCAAGGTTGATTAGTGCTCAGTACTTCATTATCTTTATTAGAAATATTCTCCTTGAAAACTTTGGTGTTTAATTTTGAAAACAATAAATTTAGCTCTTCAAAAACCAAATTTCTTTTATTTTTTTGTGTGTATTCATATATGTGTGTGCAATATAAAATCACATCTAATATATAATATGTAGATTGTGTAGTATAGTATATATAGAGATGGGTATATATCTATATGTATATTCATATGCATAGATATGTTATATGTGTAAGATATTGTATGTACATATATTTTTAAATTCACAAAAGACACAGAAGTACTCCAAATACCATATTTCCTCAACTGGATAATTTAGCCATCTTAAGGTACTTCTTGAAATAGACAGGGTAAAATTGGCAGTTGCACATAGATCAACACATTTGATGTAGTTGTAATTACCTACTAAAGCACAAAATACACAAGATTAGCTTTTGAGCAATTAACATTGACCTTTACCTGGACTTGAGTGTTGTTTAAAATGCTCTCAACATGTATCTGCTTGGCGGCATATTATTATGATTGACTGACACCTGCCAGGCAATTCAGTTAAGGAAGCAGATATTACTAAATCCTGCATAAGCAAACCTTTTAAAGATACAAGAATTGAGGGCCTCACACAATTATGACTCAAGCTCTGACTGCGTCAGATGCTGGTGAGGGGATGAGACGACCAGAGCCAGCCTCCTAGATTTCCATAGGGCGGACAGAGAACTTCTTGTGTAAAAGAGAAAGATCCAGGAAACAGAAGGAAAAGAAGTGATAAGAAACCACTCAGGAAAAGGTGGCATTTAGACAGATTTAGGACATTATTTTGTTTTGTTTGGTTTGGCAAGAGTCTGAATGTAGAAAAACAAGAAAGAACATTTAAACAAATTTTCCTAGGGAATATAAGTAAAATTCTTTTTACATTAAAAAATGCACTAAAGATTAGAATTGCTTTTTTATTATTTTTAAACTAAGATTGTTATTTTATGCCAAGTGACACCTTGTCAAGATAGGGCAGAAAGAGGCTGGATTTTTGTGAGTGACGTATTTGTCAAAAGCTTTGGGTTGACTTTTAAGAAAAGTCAGTTAACCTCCAGGATATGTAATTTAATGAAGGAAAAAATATGAAACTATTAGCTTAACAAAATAGGAAATGCAAAACAAAATCCTCTCTGCTATTTTTCAATATAGCTTGGAATCATACTGTCAATCATCAAGGGTTACAGAAACCAGGATGATGGACACTGGTTATGAAAAACAGCCTATCACCATGACACCAGACAGATCTGTCAAGGTAGAAAGTGACTCCAGACAATATACTAAACAAAAAGAAGTTTGCCCACAATTATATGGGCCCATGAGTGTCTTCTTCAGTTTTCAAAGATGTGTTTTTGTGTGATTAATTTGTGAATATTTTTTTCTAAAAAGTTTGTATCAAATATTTGATACAGTTTATAATTTATTTTATCTTAGACTTGAATTCTAGATGCTTAAGAAAAGACCCTCTAGTTACCATATTCTTCATTCATGAGACCCTTAGTGGTCCTTGGTAAGTATTGTTTGGATCATGTCCCTATTTTCTACCTGGTTCCATGACCTCCAAATATCCTGAACTCCTCAGATTTTGTTTTTAAGTTATTATATAATAGATCTCAACTTTGCTCCAAACTAAGCTTAACAAAATAGAAAATGTAAAACAATATCTTCTGCATGGGAAATCATATCATTTGATGTGATATTTATAGCACACACACTTAATGTTCAATCTTTTTTCCTTGGCTCTATAAACATTACTAGATACACATAGATGGGGGTGGTAGGTAAACAGGTTAGTGGTAGAGGGAAAGAGAATTAAAAAGGTAACAGGAAAACTTGCTTGCAAGTGTGTCCTGCTTTTCCCAGAGGATGGAATTAGGCACCTGTCTTCAAATGTAATGTCTGCATGAGACTGGAGACAAATGGCAATGAAATAATGGTATTGTCTCTTAGTGTGCTCTTTCCTATCTGGACCATAGGGATTGGCAGGCCTTGCTGTCCACAGTTTTGGGTCCTGCTTTCTTTTGGGTCCATGTGGTTGATGAAGAATCCACATATCGGTGCATGACATACTTTGGGGAATTCAAGGATATCTGTCCTCTGGATCTAGTGTTTGCAGGCACTTCAACTGTTAAACTGTGCAAAGACTTGAACTTACTGAATGACACCTTGGGAAATGCTCTTTTATATGAAGCACCTCCCAAGGCTCCCTGGATGCTTAACTGTAGGTCTATTTCATTTGCACCAGTGAGCTCTGTCTCATCAGTCTCATTTATATTTGAAGGAAGCAATAAAGATTGAATTAGCTCTATAATTTAAACAATTTATTGGCATTTCTAAATATTAAATCATGTGAATCGGTCTGTTTATTTGAATATTAATAGGTCAGCAGTGTTTAATTACTTGCTGAGTATGCTTCTTCTGTTAGGAAAATCAAGAAGAAAACAGGAACTCAGAAAAGAAAACCTGACTCTCTAGGTTAACACAAAGGCTCCCCGTGTTTGACTTGATATCAGCATGGCACAAATTGAAGAGACCAGAGACTCGCTGTGGAATTAACTGGGGATATTCTATCATTTATGTAGCACTTATTTGGCAAATAGTTATTCCAGGTGTCATTCTGGGTACATCCAGGCAATGATAGTGTAAGGATGGTGTATGGCCACAGTCAAACATGTTCTTTACACAGACACAAGCCATGTTTCATAATAAACTTCTCTGAGTTCATTTCTTAGGAATTTCATTCATTACCTATTGCCAGCTGCTCATTATTCTCCTTCATAAATGAAGTGACAAAGTGACATGCATCACAGATACATCATATTTTTAAACCACATGAAACTTAGTTCTGAAAAATATAAGCATTCATGTGAAGCAGGGGGAATCATAACAACAAGCTGAAGTTGTTATAGCAACAATGAGAACACTTCAATATTCAGGCACCATGGTTTTTCAAGAGTAAATGATACAATTAATGCTTGATACAATATTGTTTACAGGTTTCATTGTAACTCATAGCTCTTTACATGTCAATACTAAATGGATGCAAAAGTAATTCTATGGGATTAAAATATGACTCTGCTTTAAAAATTATGGTGATATGCTATTACCTCTGATAAATATATACCTCTGTTACTGCAGAAAATTTGAACATTTGCATCTATAAAATGTAATTTTGAAAACTTTATTCAGCAGAGAGTCAGGACATGCTACTCACAGACAAAGATATTTTGTATATACCCAAAGAAAATAGCAAAGCAATCAAGGAATATAGTCCACACAGGCTAGGAAGCAATCTAGCCTGTATTCTAACAGGTAACTTTCTCTTCTTCTGCCTCAATTTCCAAATTTATCAAATGGAGACGACCTATGTCATGGAGTTGCTATGAGGATTAAAGGACCAACCTATGCTGAACAAGGGAACTTAGTTTCTCAAACACATGTGTTCTTCTTGAATCTCTGAGACTATCCAGTCACGTATCTTCATTTGAGCAGGATTTGATGTCAGCAACTCAAGGCTGTTTGCATACCATTTTCTTTAGCCTTCAATAAAACAAAGAAAGTAAATATACATATGAATATCTATTTTATTTACATCTTTTTCTACAGTGCCTGACTTAAAAACAATATTTTCATTTTTCAGTATCCCTTCAGGTCTTTCTTAGGTGTGACTGCTGGGTGAGCAATGGCAGGAGGCACCGTAACTGCGTAAACCTTGGGTGGATGCAGATGTGTTCATATTAAAACTCTGTTTTTATCTCATGAAAACAGAAGCTGTGAGGTTAAATACTGTCTGTGGTAGTTTTCTCACTGATGTGGATATCTGACATTAGCAACTCAAGGGCATAAGGATGTATTACGGCTAATCATTTTAGAGCACTTAACACATGGTTGCTTGGCCCATGCACTCCGGCAGGATATTATGGCTGTAGGAATATGTGATGCATGCTGAGCTTTACTTCTTGAAAGACAGGAAGCAGAGAAAAAGGAGAGATATAAGAATGGATCAGGGTGAACTATAGCTCCAAGGACATATACCTATTCACCTAAGTATGGCCTTCAAAGGCCATACCTTCCACTTTTCACCATCTCTCAATGATGAGATAATATTATGAGTCTATATAGAAATAAAAAACATTGATTAGACCAGAGCTGGTTTTGTGTTCTGTCTCCAGAAGTTCTAGTTCAGATACACCCACATGTGTACTTCGATAACTCTGCAGGGATTGCTTAATCTACTCACGTTGAAAAGCAAGCTTGATTATCACACACTCTTTGGACAGAAGTGGCCAACTTCTGACCTCTGTAGGCAAGTCCTGCCCTTATAGATCCCTCACTCCCAAAAAACCTCACATATCTTCATAAATACACAGTCAGCCAAACCAAGAAGGCAGACCTGAAGTAAAGCCAACTAACTTTAAACTTCTCTTTTAACAGAGATGATGTAATTAACAGGCCTACTAGAATCTGCTTTACTAAAAGAATTAAAGTGAGGTAACAAAAGGAATAAACAAAAGCTAAGGCTGGAGGTCTTAGGTGGTCAGATACACAAATGAATTTAAATGATGATGAAGCAGAATTTGTGTGCTAGACCAATCTGAGACAGTGAACTACATGTCTGTGTTAATTTCAAGGTCATATGCTGAAATCCAATCCTCAATAGGATGGTGGTGAGGTATGGGGTTTCTCAAAGGTCATCATGTTTTAGGGATAAAACTCTGATGAATATGATCAATACCCCAGATTGTTTTATTTTTTTTCTTCCAGTTGTTGTATCAAAATACCCTGAACAAAACAACTCAAGACTCAAGAGAAAAATGGGTTTTTCTAGCTTTTGATTCCAGGTTACAGTTCATCAGTGTAGCGAAAAAAGACATCAGAGTTTAAAGTAGCTGGTTACATTATATCTGCAGTCAGGAGAAGGCAATAATGAATGCATGCATGCTAGTACTCAGGTGACTTCCTCTACTGTTATATATTCCAAGACCCTCTGCCTAGGGAATGGTGTCACCTATAGTGAGCAGATCTTTCCACCTCAACTAACATAATCAAAATAATCTCTCACAAGTATACTCAGAAGCCCATCTCCTGTATGATTCTAAATTTCATGAAGTTAATGGTTAATACTACTGGAATAATCTTATGACAAATGAAAAAAGAATGATCGTTTCTCCTTTTAGTATCGGGAGTGAAAAAGTCTGTAGCCTACAATATTAATAAGATCTTCAACAAAACTGATCATGTTCTCACTGTGGTCTCATAGTTACAGATAAATTTCTATTGCTTTTGAGATACGCAATAGATGGTTCTTTCTTAAAGCAGCCCAAACAAAAACAGATGGAATTAAGGAAAATGTTGTATACTGGTTGGTTGGTAGCTCAAGAATCAGAAAAAGCAGAACAGAAGCCAAGCCACGTAACTGGCAGAAGCACAGTTACTTCTTTCTAAGAGATTTCTAGAGCCTCCTTGACATAAATTCTTGACTTTTTCAATTTGCCCAGGCTAGCCCTTTATAGTAATGTTCTCCTCATGAGATTTGGGGAATGTTGTATGATGGTGACACATGCTTTTATTCCTAGTTCTCAGGAGGCAGAGGCAGGCAATTCTCTGTGAGTTCGAGGCCAGCCTGGTCTACAGAGCAAGTTCCAGGACAGCCACAGTGGTGGTCACACAGAGACCCTGTCTTCAGAAACAAAAAAAGAAAAGAAAAATATAGATAGATAGATAGACAGACAGATAGATAGATAGACAGACAGATAGATGATAGAAAGAATTGGGGACTAATCACATCTTTCTAAGGTTTCTGGGAGGGATGAGCCTAGTTGGGAGGTTCTTGTTTCACTCATTTCTATTTCCATTCTTGGGTTAAAATCCTAATTTACTCAGAGGCAATGTGAATAATTCTTATTACATCTCTTCCAAAATTAATGTTGTACCAAGGAAATGAATGTCTATTATTGATGAAAATTGGCCACTGAGTGTGGAGTCCCATGCTGGCTCTGGAAATAGCTCATTTATTACGAAGGACTAGGTGGCCCAGACTTTTCTGAGTAGGAACCAGTAGAAATTAGCATTCTAATCTCAAGAATCAGGGGTCAGACATTTGTAAGCACTAACCCAGTCTATCTACAACCTCTGATTCGTGGGCCCTCACACAAGGAGTACAGTACGAGAGGTTAGAGTGTGGCAAGGGGTCACATTAGTCATTTTGCCTCTACCTATTTGAGAAATATTCTTAGTTTCTCTGTCACAGTTTCTTCATTATTAGTAATAATATTGATATTGCAAATTTACTACAAATCTTGCATCACTCTTCTATGAACACATTTGTTTGCCTACCTGTAGTGTGTGTGTGTGTGTGTGTGTGTGTGTGTGTGTGTGTGTACATGTTAATGCTGGAGGACAACATCAAGTGTCATTCTGCAAGTTCTGCCCCCACTTTTTATGAGGTTCCCTCAGTGGCCCAGAACTTAGTAAACAGATAAGGCTGGCTACCAAGAAATCTCAGAGAGCCACTTGTCTCTCCTTTCCTTTGCTGACATCACAAGCCCACATTATTATGCTTGGAATTTTTAAAACAACTTTTACATTTATTATTATTCTGTGTGTGTGAACGCATGATATATGGGATGTATGCATGTCATGACACACACGTGAAGGTCACAGAACAACATGGTACGTTCTCTCCCTCAACTTTATGTGGGCCCTAAAAATTAAGTTCATGCATGCTACCAGACATGTTCCAGCTGAGCCATCCTGACAGCCCAATTTGACTTAAAAGATAATGAGTTCTAAAATCAAACTCAGATCCTATGTTTGCACCCTTCACTGTCAAACAATAAACTGAAACACAGCTTTGTCTCTCATGTGCTGCTTAACATGAAGTACGCATGATGAAATTAATAGTCCCATTTCTAAAATAATCTTCCAAATTTTTCATTCTCTAATCTTAGACATTTTAATCTCTCTCTTTGTCTACACATGGGCATAAATCTATTGTCAAGATTATGCTTGTTTAAATTATTCATTTGCTCAATTAATTTTTCTGTGCTATTTAATTAGAGAAGGCTCCACAAATCTCAGACCTTTTAGGAGCATCTTTTCATAGGTTGCTACTTTGTGTTGCCTCTTTGTTTTTCTCTGTTTGTCCTGTAACTATTGTGGGTACCACTCTTGACTGTCTTTCTGCCTGTGTCTAGCCACTTACCAAGGTCACTTTGAATTCCCTTCCCATCTGCTAAGGAATTCACTTCTCTCTAGGTGACTACCTCAACTGAATTAATGAGTTTCTGTCTTCCCTAGCCAGGTCACTGACAAGAGGTAAAACACAGCTTTTGCCTCCTTCAAAACACAAGCTATTACTTTCCAAATTCTTGAGACCAAGAGTAGGTGCTCGAGAAACCACATCAAGGAGTGTAAGGGTTTGGTAAAGACATACTCCTGTAAGAAACACTTCAAACTGTAAGAATGAGAAACTTCTTGGCTCCATAAATTTTTGCTTAATTGCTCAGTGTCCAATAATATAGTAGCTCAGCTCATTAACTCCTAATTTATTCTCAAGTTATTTTTGTTGTTTCTTTAAAAAGTCTTCTTACATCTGTCTCACATCTGAATTTACCTGGTAGATAGGGTAAATTTTCTCTATGTCCAAATCAAATTCAGCAAACAGGCAATTAAGAACATGCTGTGGTATCTGGTGTAATGTGGTCAGGCAACTCCTAGGTGCTGGATGTGAATGGTGTGTTCAGATCTTTAGTTACCAACTGCAAGCCTTGACTTTAATTGGATAGAATATAAGCGGATTACTCTGAGGAAAAAGGTAAACTACAAATCAAAATCTTCCAATGATTCATTTGATAAAAGAAAAAAAAATGTTTCCTTAACATGTCCACAAATGACAGAAAATCATTGTGTATTGGAATAAAACATATTCTTATTTTTAGAAGTCAATACATCCTTAGCTTAAGTCAAATTGTGGCCTAAAGAAAATCTTGTCATGTTGTAGGTTATGTTCAGCTTTCGGAATGCTTTTCCCTGGTGGCTGATACGGCTTCACAGATCATGGGAGGTGATAAAGTCTATACTGTTCACCATTAATGGCAGAAGGTTTTCGTACAGCTCAGGAGAAGGCTGCTTCATGCTTTGTTTGACCAATCCCATAACACTATTTTCCTGATTGCCTCTTGTAACAGTAGAAAGACTCGTGGCAAAGGCAAAGACTCAGTTACAGCTACAATTTAAGGTAAGATTTAGTCAACTAATTTGCTTCATTTTTTATTCAATAGCAAATCAATTGGCCTTTTCCACTGATGAGGGGACCTGGTAGAGGCGACCTGAAAAGATCTGAGGGAGCTTTCAGCCTAGTGTTTTGCTCTGCTCTGCTGGGGCTTCCCTTCCTTTGTGAGCTTTAAGGCATTTCTGGAATTACTTGGTAAAGAGACTTTGACAATCTCCTGCCCTGTTCTTAGATCATGGAGCTGATTTATGGCTGAAGGACGATCTCTAAACAGAAGATGAAACTGGAGAAATGTTATCTGTTATTAAAGTGGACTCAGGGGTTCCTCCAGCTAATCAGTGCAAATCGTAGACATAACCAGCTCAAATGCACCAACTTATTGCTATTTTGTGAGTTTTACTGCAGGAAAATGAAGTCTCCTTTAAAGAGACTGGTTAAGGCCACAATTTGGAGATATGCCTATGGTGTGGCAGACTTTGTGTTCTGAGATTCAGCTTGACAGCCTGAGAGCAGGCTCAGAAATGGCTTCTCTTACTAATGTAAACCCTTAAATTCAAGATATTTTCAATTAATGTTTGCCAACCCCTGTTCTTTCTACTCAGGTACCACAGTACTAGACATGGTGGATGCAGGAAAGAATAGGCCAAAATAAATAAGTAAATAAACACAAACCCTTGCATTTTATAACTTACTGGAGATAGACAGGTAATAACAATAACAAATAAATTTTCAAATGATATTGACTGGACCAGGTTTAGAAGAAAAGCAGGGCATGAAAGGAACCTGAAGAACTGGGGAGCGGGTGCTCATTTTCTATTGCTTCACTCTTAAGTTCTTAAATTACTGTAGACCTACTGGTTAAAATAACTTGAATTTGTTTTCTTCTCGGTTTGTGGGCTAGACATCCTACACTGTCCTTTCTAGAATAAAATCAAAGTATCAGCAGTCTCTGAGTAAAACATACTTGGTCTTCTTCTCTGACCCCACTTCTTGTTTCCCACCTCTTCTGTCAAAGCATTCTTGCCCTTAACTCATGCATACATCTCTTCTTGCTGCTTCTAACAAAGACTCCCCTGTTTTCAAAGACTGTTTCATTAGGTGGAGTCCAGGCAGAGGCTCCAGAAGAAGCCTCTATCTTAAGGTCATGGTGTTAGTGTGAATGAGAATGACCCCCATAGACTCCTATGTCTGAGTACTTGGCCCCACTTAGTGGAACTATCTGGGAAGGAATGGAGGTATGGCTGTGTTATAAAAGGTGTGTCACTGGGGGTAGGCTTTAAGACTTCAAAAGATTTCCAAGATACCCAGTCAGAACTTTGCCTGCCTCATGGTGTAGATCAAGATGTAAGTTCTCAGCTGTTCATTCCCTCTCTTCCATAATAGACCCTAACCCTCTGAATACATAAGGCAAAGAAAATTATTTCCTTTTTATCTTGGTCATGGCGTTTTGTTATAGCAATAGAAAAGACAATTAACTAACAATCTTAATTTTATCTACAACCTGATTCTCTTTGCCGCAAAACAAATTCTAGGGCATAAGCCTTCATAAACATTTTTTACTTGCCATGAATATTTTTTTTTGCTGGAGAAATTTTACGTGAACCTAGAATATAAATTAATGTAGTTTAAATTATATTATATAAATATAAAATATGTATACAAATAATTATTTGCTGATAATAAATCAAGGTTGTTTTAAAAATTATTCTTTATGCACATATAATTTTAACATGTATTAAAAATGAAACCAAATTTACTGTGGTGTGTTTGTCTATTTGGGGAATAAAGACCTTACATATGAGAGAAGATCAGTACAGATCTACAGGAGAGAAATGATGACATAGAGGAGATCAGTAGGAGGACTAAGTGATGGGGTATGGGGAAGAGGGCTTGTGAGATTTTATATCAGGGCTAAATGAAAAGAAGCTATGCTGAGTCTTATGTAGGGGTTTCTATCATCCTGTTTGTGCTCTGGCTTACATGTTGAGATCAGAGAGCAGAGAAGGCAGGGTCAGTAGAACTGTGAGTAGGCAATTACACTAATCAGATGAGAAATGCTAATGGCTGGGATAAGCACAGAAGCAATAAGGAATAATCAGAAGAGCCAAGATTTACATATAATCTCTATAAATATTTGAAAGTTTTTTATATAATTTTAGGCTCATAGAAAAATTTAAAATGTACATAATGTAACACAGATTCTAGAACAACTGTCAAAATTGGATAAGTAATATGGATACTGGAATTTTATCTGACCTTGGCCTTATTCAGATATCACTGTTTCCCCAAGTATACCAAATAAAGCAAATGAACACTGTGGATCATGTATCACACATGTGTGACTTATCTACAGCTTCCTTTGCTTTTTGTAATGCTAACAATATAAAGAATGCAGATCAATATTTTGCTTGTTTCACTTATCGATGTCCCTCACTTTGAGTCTCTGTAATTTTTCTCATGCTTAGGTATAGGATTTGCATTTGAGGGGCAGAAACACCACAGAATTGATGCTGTGTCCTTTTTAGTGTATTATCTATCAGATTAGGCATGGGTTGTTTATCTGTGTGTTTTTGATAAGGCTACCTGTTACTGTCCAACTTAATTCTGACTCATAATTTTAATTTTAAAAAATCAGCAGTTTTAATGTGTAAAACAACTCTTTCTGCATACTGAGAGTCAGTGACTATGTTAAGAGGTTTGGTAAAGTCCATTAACTGTATCATGATAGCTTATTATTCTGACTTTTGAACAAAATTATAAGGGTTTTGAGTCATTTTACTTACATTTTCTGATTTGTAACCTACCTTTCCTGATTTGTTTGCATCAGTATAAAATGTAGGGGCTCCAGAAATTGTGTATCCCATACAACACGAGGAAGAATCCTGTTAGTTTTCTTTATGAATTCTTTTGCTTTGAGGATATCTGTTGTTAATTTCTCCAAAAAAATTACTGCAACTCTTTGCCAAGGTTCACTTTTTCCCATGACTGGTCAATTTCTTCATTAGTTAAAGGTATTATTTCTGTTGGATCCATTCTTGTCAACTAATTAAAAATTAAATCAGAAATCTTTTTCACATATGACTTTAATTTCTTACTTGATTTATATGGTAGAAATAGTCATTCCAATGTAATATTTTCCCTTTGCATTATAACTCCTGTAGCAGAATGCTTAGAGGGTACATTAACCAGAAAGCAGTTAAGGTCTAGATCCCCATGATTCACATGAACATCCAGTAATTTCTTTTCCACCAAAGCCAATTTTCTCTCAGCTTTACCTGACAATTCTCTTGGACTACTTAAGCCTTTTTTCACCATTTAAGGTTTTGAACAAATTTTCCAGTTCATCATTTTTTATTCCAATAATGGTCTAAAAATTGGAAATGTCTCCTAGCGATCTTAGGAAATCATTAAGTGTCTGCAATCTATCTCTCCTAGTTTGAACCTTTTGGGGTCTAATTTTCTGTTGACCTCTTTTGTATCCTAAATAATTAATGGGATCTCTACTTTGTATTTTTTTTTCCAGGAGCAATTTGCAATCCCCAAGCAGGCAAAACTTTTTTTACTTCTTCAAATATTCTTTCTAATATATTTGAATCAATCAACAAGATATCATCCATGTAATGGTAAATGATAGTTTGTAGGAATTTGTTACATATCATTTCTAATGGCTATTGTACAAAATATTGGCACAGAGTGGGACTTTTAACATTCCCTGTGAAAGAATCCCCCATTGATATCTCTTTACAGGCCAAGAATTATTATAAGTGGGCACTATAAAGGCAATTTTTTTCTTTGTCCTGTTCTTGTAGAGATACTATAAAGAAACAGTCTTTTAAGTTAATAACTATAATTGGCTCCTTTTTAGGTAACAGGGAAGGCAAAGGAATTCTAGACTGTAGACAATCCATTGTCTGAATTACCTTATTTACTGATCTTAGGTCTGCTACCATTCCCCATTTTCCAGATTCTTTTTGATGACAAACACAGGAGAATTCCAAGGGTTGGTTGATTCTTAAACATGCTGAGCATTTAACTGCTCCTGTACCTACTATTATAAGGTCTGCAATTTCTCTTTTGTTAAACTCTATTGTTGAACTCATATAGGATTAGTGGTTAATCATTTTAAAGGTAGAGCTGTGGGTGCTTTGAAAGATCAGCAGCTTCTGAGACTTGTTTTTGTACAACCTGAATGGTTAGTGACTATTTTCCATACCTTCTAATATTTTTCCCAGAATCATATGTTAGTTTATGTTTCATTTCTGAGATTGGAGGAATGTTAAGCTAAATATTCCATTGTTGTAGTAAGTATTGTCCCCATAAATTCATAGCAATGTTGGCCACATATGGTTTGAATTTTCCTCTCTATCTGTCTGGTCCTATATATTCAAGCCATCTTGCACTCTACTTTACCTGGGATAACATCCCGATTCCCCAAAACTAAGCATTTTCCTACTAAAGGAACCAATTTGGATGCCAAGATTCTTGTGAAATTATTGTTACATCTGTCTCTGTGTTCACATTGACATCATTTATTTGTATTTTAAACTTTGTCCTTTGTTTATTTGTAGAAGTTTGCCGAAAATATTTGCTTTATGTTTTCCTAAAATTTATGTTTTCTTTTCTATAGGTTTTCTATTGTGCAGAGTAGTATGGTTTTTAAGAATAGGCTTTAGTTTCTTTAATTGCTCTGGGAAGGTGTTTCTTCTATGATGGCAGTGTAATACTGAACTGAATTTGATTGTTGGGGTCTTCCAAAAACCCCCTCAGGGCCAAGTTACCTTGTTTGTTTCTTGTTGACCTACACTCTTTAGTTCAATGCCTCCCTTTGCCACACTTTCACATACTTCAGAAGGGAGGGACATACTCATAAGATTTTTCCTAACAAAGACATTATTTCTGGGAATGCCTTGTTTACAGTGTCTTTTTATGCAAACTTGACTTCCATAATTATAACATTTAATATTTTGATTTTTTCTTAAACCTCTAGAAATAACCTCTTCTACCTAGTTATCATCATAGTTATTAAAGTTTTAAATTAATTGTATTTTGAATACAATTCTCCAAGACTGCTAACTTTGCTTTTAATAGCCTAATTACTATTTTACATTGTGAGCTAGCATTTTCAAACACCAGAGATTCAATTATTACTTGCTTAGCTTCTGAATCTGGTACAATTCTATTTGCCCTTACATTTAATCTCTGCAAAAAAAAACCTACAAAAAAATCTCTAAAGGGTTCTTTGGGGCCTAAATTACTTTTGTGAAGAATACAGTCTTCTTTCCTAATTCTTTAATTCTATCCCATGCATTCAAGTCTGTCATTGGTATAAATTGGGGGTGTGTTTATCATACTGTGATTTTTTTTACATCAGCATAATCTCCCTCCCCAAGAAGTTAGTCGTGGGAGATTTCTATGCCTCTATCTCTGCTTCTTTGTTCTATTGCTTCAGCATCCCCCTCCCACCATATTGTCTATTGTCTATAAAACAGCAGTAAGTATATCTGACCAGACCTTAGGGATAGTTGAGTTACATGTAGACCAGGAATTTAACATTTATTTTACAAACGGTGAATACATACCATAAGTATCAATTGCTTCATTGATATTCCTTAATTCTAACATTGTACTGGAGCCCAACTAACTATTGTACAATTTTTAAATTATTTTTTAATGTCTTTAAAGTTGCTGGATATACTAATGTTAACTATGTGAAAGCCTTAGACTTTTTGTGTAATCATATAAAACAATGTTGAGCTTGGTTCTTTAAATTCCTCTGTCTGGGTCTTAATGTCTTTGTGTTCTCTCTTAACAGGCTTTTCTAAGACTTTCTTCTTGGCATTCAAATTAACTGACTTTTTAAATTTTAAAACATAAACAATCAAATAAATAATATTTATAATAAACATTATAATGATAATTCTATCTACATTATTTTTTTCTTTACCAGTTTCAGTTTCAAATCATCTAGAGTAATATCAAAGAAAGACCACCCACCTTCCATTGCGTTAAACAAATTCCTCTTTTTAAGAAAACTCAATTTATTCACCAAACTTATTGTCAGTGATGATTCAGATGACTATGAAGTGGGGCAGGTACCTAGGGTGGTAGCAGCTCAAGGAGGGGGGCAAAACTAGGAAAGAACCCCACAACTCACCAGGAGAAGGAAGCTGCTGTCTGAAAAATTTATGCAGATGAAGGTGAAAAAAGAAACATGTGAACAGCATGCCTGAGCCTGGTGGATAACTTCAAACTTCTCCAGCCTCGTGTTGCTCTGGGGGGCAAGTGTTCTTTTTGCAAATTTATGCTCAAAAAGTTAAGCACTATTTGTTACACAAATTCTAGTTAGTATGAAATAACAACCTAGAGCAAGATGTTGGGAAAAAGTTGGAATATCAGATAGAGGAAACAGACCATAGTCAATTCTCACCCAGCCAACTCCTCAGGCTGAACAGGGTAAAATGTTGTCTGCAAGAATCCTCTGCCTGACTAGTCACTCCCTCAGAATCCTGAATCTCTGCTCCTCCTGCCTTAAATATCTTTCCTACACAGTTGCTTCACTTGCGGATTCAACTATGCATCATAATTCTAGAGTTAGAATCAAAAGTGTGAGCTACTACTGCTTGGTTGTTAGGCCTTGAACTCACAGAAATACAAAAAGAGCTCTTTCTCCTGAGTGATAGAATTAAAGGCATGGGTCACCACTCTCCAATCCTAGTGGCTTGACTGTCAGTGATTCTGTTTTCTAATATTCCAGACTGATTTTATTAAATATATAATATATCACCACACTGCTATATTGTTGCTAAGTATGCTCACTGTTTTTTAAGGCTCTGGTTTGTTTTGAAAATATAAGGAAGCCGGATGGTAGTGGCAAATGTGTTTACTCTCAGTACTCAGAAGGCAGAGGCAGTCATATCTCTCTGAGTTCCAGGCCAACTTAGTCTACAGAATGAGGTTCAGGACAGTCAAAGCCACCCAGAGAAACCCTGTCTCAAAAAACCAAAAAGAAAACATGAGGAGAAAGAAATGTCAATGATGGTTCCAAGGTTTCTGGCTTGAGTTAATGGAAGAACAGAGGGATCGTGAACAGATATGGAGAAAACTAAAGGCTTAGAGGAAGGACTCAGAGGACAGTTTTCCTTACTGGGTTGAGAAACCTCCTAAAGGCTGTTAGTGTGGGTAGGCAGTTGGATATCTGAGTATGTGGTCTGCAGAGAATCCTGAATTACAGATAAACTATGCTGGCCGTCTGTGTATGAAAAATATTAAAATCCAGTAGGGTTCAAGCCATCAAGAGAATGAAGGTGTATGTCTTAGTTTGGGTTTTTATTGCCATGACCACAGCAAACTCTTTTAAAGGAAAGCATTTAATTAGGGCTGGCTTATAATTTCAGGGGTTCAGTCCATTGTCAATGTGGCAGGGAGCCTGGTGGTTTATAAGCAAACATGGTGCTGGAGCTGAGAATGCTACATCTTGTAGGCAACAGGAAATCAAGTGACTGTCACAGTGCGCAAAAGAGACCTCAAAGCCCTGCCCACAGTGACAGACTTCTAACAAGGCCACACCTCCTAATAGTGGCACTCCCTTTGGGGATCATTTTCTTTCAAACACCCACAGTAAATAATGAAAAGAAAATAATAAAGTTCCAACTTCCAGGGAAAAGGAACAAAGGAAGAGGCATCAGTAAAGGAGACTGGAGAGGCATGACCATGGGGGACGGGAGAAAAGAGCACCCTGGGTTCCAGAAGAAAGCCAGCGGAAGAGGTTATCAGGGAGAGAGGGATTATGTCAAATGCTTCTGCTAAATCAAGACAGACAAGGACTGGAAATTGATTATTCAACAGGGTGGTTATTCTGCTTGGAGGTGGAGGGCACTTCAAAGAAAATAAGACATGAGGAATTAAACAGAGCATGCCTAGATTTTTTTTTTTTTTTTTAAGTAAGGGGTTTGCTGTAAAGAGGAACAAAGGAAAAGATGGTTGTGCTCTGAAGGCATCTTGTGCTCTTTGGAGATCTATTTGTCCTGCATCCCTGAAGAAGTACTACTGTATCTGATATCATTGGTTTCTTGGGAGATTTTGTCAGTTCTAGGTGATGGAGGACACATTCATGTGCTCTTCAGGGCCATGCAAATCAGTCATTTGACTGATGCTAATTAAACTGTTCTTACTTAACTATCATCACAAAAGCAGATAGATACAACTTCTGAGTCATCTGGAATTCTTCTACAAAATAGCTATATCCAGTGTTCCTTATACCTAGCTTTTAGTTGACTCTGATGGTGGAGTTTTGGTGAGAGATTAGCCAGCAGGAAGAATCTGGAGTATCTTTTTCCTTTTTACTTCTGCTGTTTTCCTGTCCTGATTGCATTTCTGCTTGGCCCCAGCTCCCTGGGTGACCAATTCTATGGGATCAGCTTCAGCTGGAAGTGTCTGCTTCTCAGTCTTAGTATTCAGTGTGCCTTTCCGCCATTATTGAACTCTTGGTTGCCTTCATTCCCTGAGCGGCTTCATCATTCTTCCATCACTGTGGGACAGTTCACTGAATTACTTTCCCTCTCTTTGAAATAGCTAATGTTTCTGTCTTCTCACTGATCTTCTACTGATAGAATGGGAAATAAAGCTATGCTAATTTCAGTCACTAAAATATTCTTACTTGTCAATCTGTAAAGGACTTATATTTATACTGGAAAAAAATAAAAAATCTTTGACAGAAAATCCATTCCATTTAAGATATATATAAAAGAAAATAGTACCCTTACAGCATTTCTGACATGAGATATGTGGTTTGTTTTTACTTACTGAGTCCACGATGTCACAGGGCAAGCTCTGTGCTACCGGAGAAAGGAATTTTAGGAAGTCTCTCTGTGAGCTGCTGGAGATTAGATTTCTGAATGATGAGCCCATGATGTTGCTATAGCAGAAGACAGAACTGTATCCTTCTTACAGTGCCAATCAAAGACACTCTATCTTGGCTTTGGGGCACAAGGGACAGGATAAAGAGAATTCTACTTGTCTAAGAAGTGATTTCCTCTGTTTCAAGGAGAGAGAAACTGGGACAGGATGCAATCTGGGGTGTCGGGTGGCTAGTTGCCACTTATTTCTTCTTCACCACACACAATGGCAGAAATGAGAGATGCTACTTCTCCTATGAATAGCAAGGCTATTATCTAGAAGAAAAAGATGTAAAAATAATTTGCATACATGATTATTAGGATGGAAAAGGATGGCTCCCACACTGCAGTTCTTGCTACAACTTTGTGGCTTTCTGTGGCTGAGATAATGTACATAAAGCCGAGACCCCGCCATCTGACTAATTAACTCGGCAGCAGGGAGGGAATGCATGAAAGGATAATTAATAGGTCAAAGACCCAATGCTGTGTTATGATTATTTGAATAATATTATGATAATTTGAATAACGCACAAGAGTTTGTGAAAATTGGTTTCTGGCTAGGACTCCAGCTGACAATACATTTGAATCCTGCTCATTTTGTACCTCCTGGGTACTCTCCTTCCTTCCTAAAAGCTCTGAGCATATGCTTGAATGTTGGGGGTGGGGTGAGGGAGATGGGTGGGAAATGACTGTGAAAGATATACTACTTTAAATATCCACAACGGGATTATACCGTCATCAGGGGCCACAGCATAGTTCTTCCCCCTTTGTCATTGAAGTGACCTTGATGGGCAGTACACAGGCTACCCAGTCTACAGACTGTTGTTGGCATGAAGAACTTATTGCTCATCTAGTTTTTTTAAAGGAATAATAAATTTCTTTTGTTTTATTATTTTCAATTATGCGTATGTTTAACCATTGCAGGTGTCATCAGAAATTTGACACAGGTATTTGCGAGCAGCCTGATGCGGATGCTTGTGCCTAGCCCAGGTCCTCTGCAGGAGCAGTATATTGTCTTAACTACTGGGCCATCTCCCCAGACTTGAAAAGTAGTTTTATCTAATTTGATTAAGTGTGAAATTGATATATTTTTAGATTTATTCTGGAAGCTTCACCCAGAGAACTGTTCTCATCGTAAACAAGCAGCAGTTTAAAGCTCAAACTTTTGAGTCAGAGAACTTCAAATCCTGAGTGTGCTCTACTCAGAAATTGGTTTTGAAACATCTTATGATTTGGTGATGATGCAATATGGCAGGGAATGATTGTAACCTCCCACACTTGACAATTGTGTGGGATTGCATAAGACATCTCAGTGGCTATTTTTCCCCTTGTGTTCCTTTTCACATGGCCGGAGGATGTCTGGTACAGCTTTGGAGGGCCAGTTTCTTCGGAGCTGTATCTGTGTCCTTCCAATAAGAGTTCTTCTGCATAAGTTTTATTACTTGTATGAAAAATGTGACTGCTTACTGTCTTAATATTGGACATGTCTGACCATGTCTAGGAGACACATCACAACTTGGAGAACCTACTGGCATCCAGAGGTAGAGGGCAGAGACACTGATTGCACACCCTACATCCTACCTTAGGATGACACCAAAATGGAGGGCTGTGTGATTCAAAGTGCTCATAGTGCTGATACTGAGAAGTCCAATGACTCTAAGTGTGATCTCTGGTGACTGCAAGAAGGACAATAAAACTGCCTTGTGTAAGATCATCTTTGAAATGTATTATCAGCCTTTATTTTTTTGCATAGAAGATTTAGCTAATTAAAACAAATAGCATTTCATTACATGTGACAAAATGACTAACCTGTGCTGGGCTTTGGGTATACCTGCTACGCAGCTAAACTTTGGTTATTTATATAAACAATAAAAAATGAAGAAGGGCAAGACATCCTTAGTCTCAAGAAGTCATAGATCAAAGACAACAGAAGAAGGAAGAGAATATATTTCTAAAGGACAGCTATCAATGGACTTCTAAAACCTGTTACAATGGAATTTGGGCACTACAGTAACTTACCATGACTTTAGATGGTCAAGCTCTAGAGTTTCTAAAAATGTGATCTAGCTGCCCACCTGCACAGAGTTTGTGATATACCGTGAATTGTCTGTAGCTAAAGAATTTTTCTTCTACCCAACAATTAAGCTGGGGATGTTTAGCATATGATTTAGTGTGGCTGGTAAGTGAGTTAAGTGGATTGAGTTATTCCTGAAGCAGAAACAAAGCAAGCACTACATACTTTCAGGAGACAGTGTGATCAACAAGGAATGTGACATTTAAAAACAGTTCTAAAGATTTAAAAACTCGATTTGTGTTTTGGTAGTGGCAACTGGACTTAACTAGGCTGGAATTAGTTTTCTAGCTTATGTATTTTCTCCTTCATCCCATTTCCTAAAGCAAAATTCACATTTAAACTGCCAAGAAAAAAAGGTCCATTTCATGTAGAAATTACAAATACCCCAGAGATCAGAATGTAATTCTTGAACTGTAAGCATGTGCAATTTTGTGTCAGTCTTTCTTATTTGAAATATGAATGTATGTTATTATGTAGCTATCACTTCAGGAAAAAATGCAGTACCTTAGCTATTAAAATTTTCATTAGCTGCATATGGTGAGAAACAGAATCAGATAATTTCTACTAGTTTCTTAATATATTAATCTTTGCATCATAAGTGTGCATTTATGGCATTGATGGAAGTAAAATTTTGCAAAAGCTTCTTGTGAGATATTTTCTGTGCTTATTCCCTACATTTATTTCCTAGGGTGTTCTGGTCTTTGGACTTTGTCTTTTCCCTGGCAATGTTCATGTAAAACTGTCAACTTGATCGGATTTAGGATACCTTGGAGATGGGCTTCTGGATACGCCTATGGAGGAATTATTTCATAGGGAGAAGCCCATCTTAAATGAGTGGGAAGTTTTCTGGGAAAGGAACCCTGAGTTGTATTGAGTGGAGACACAAGCTGAGAACTCCCTTGCCTTCCTTGACCTCACTTCTGACTGTAGACATAACATGATGTTTCAAGGTTTTTCATGCCTCAATTTATCCCTCAGCTACAAGCAGGAATAAGTTAAGTTGCTTTCGTCTTGGTATTACATCACAGCAGCAAGAAAGATAACTAAGACATCCTTTCCTTGAAATCACCTTTGTAGAGATACCTTCCTCAGTGCTCATAGGCAGTTAATTGGTGTGTGTATGGTTTTCCTGTCATTTTATGTGTGACTGTTAGAACACTCAACACACGGAATTCTAATTACTTATATGCATGTCTTTTCAACCAGAATATGAGCTTGAAAATGAGAATAGTCTTCAGTCATCAGTGCCCTGAGTTCCTCAGCCTAGGATGGCTACAAGGTAGCAAGAAGTAATTTAGTGTGTGCCAAGTGAGCAAACGTTATCCATTAACGTTCCAGCCCCTTCCTCCAGCCCTTTCCATCTCATTTTCACAGGAAATAGATTTGTTACCTGTTATTTCTGTGGGAGGGAGTTGTTGTCATGTCTTTTATAATGGCTTATCTTAACAGGTCTGGATGTGTTATCCCAGCTCTGACATGATCTGCTTGCTGGTTGCTTCTGCTCTTGCTTCAGCTAGGTGTTTTCAATTACTAACTCAGCCCAGACTGACAGAAATCAGATTGGTTTCTGCCACCACGGAAGCCATAAAACAGCTTTGGGTCTAATTTGATCTGTTGTCTCCCAGACACAGCTCTGCCTCCAGATTTCTGTTTGTGTAAACAGCTGGTATCCTCCTGGCTTAAGTTACTATTAGTGTGGCTTTTAATTAATCGTAGTGGAGGGAAACATAGCTGATGAACACATAGAACAGTGATGGAAAGCCATGTAAATGGAAAGCCATGTTTTATTTAAAGAGATGGAATGAGAAGAAGAAGGACACATTCTAATGAGGAACAAAAGAATGAGAATTAACCTGCAGACACTGTGCTGTTGACAAGTCTTTGACTATTGAACACAACAGAATCAAGCGCTGGTAGAAAGAGAGCAAGAACATTCTGGAATGGACTTGTTTAGTGATTTTGAGGTAGGAGAACATAAGGGGTTGAATTTCCCCATAGAAAGCAACAAGTTATTTGTGAACATTTACTACACTATTGTAAATAAGACAACAGAGTTTCTTTTTTCTGGACAAGGCTTATTATAATAACCCTTGTTTATTATTGATGCAAACAGCAGAACGTTGTTTCTTAATCATAGAGGGACGATTGTTCTGGACTTTATGATAGTGGCATTTGGGGAGGAGAATTCTAATGAGGACACAGGTGGTTGACACAGGAACATCCCAGCATCACAAAGATCATGCTCATATACTTGCAAAGTAGACTTTATTGTCCTCATTGTGACATTAAATAACATTGTGATTGATACCTGGGTACTTCTACAACTCAATTCTTCATTTTCAGAAGAGGGAAAGTAAACCTAAAAACTCAGGGTCCTTTCCACATATCTCTGGTTCCACTCTCTAAGAGTTAAAAGCCTTTCTTCTGGTTCTGGTCCACTGTCATCAGAGATATAGTTTCAGTGTGTAGCTTAGGCTGGCCTGTCATAGTTCTGCAGCAGCCTCACAAGTGTTGGGAGTATATAGAAAGGTAGATGTCTTAGCTAGGCTTTCTACTGATGTGATGAAACACAATGACGGAAAGGCAAGTTGGGGAGAAAAGGATTTACTTGGCTTACACTTCAGCATTGCTGTTTATCACTGAAGGAAGAAGTCAGGACAGGAACTCAAAACAGGGCAGGATCCCACAGGCAGGAGCTGATGTAGAAGCCAGAGAAGCCAGTAGCTGCTTACTGGCTTGCTTAGTCCACCTTTCTATAGAACCCATCACCAGTAGCCCAGGGATTCCACCACCCACCATGGACTACCCCTCCCCATTGATCACTAACTGAGAAAACGCTTTACAGCTGCATCTCATGGAGGCATCTCCTCAACTGAGGCTCCTTCCTCTGATGACTCCAGTTCATGTCAATTTGACTCACAAGACCAGACAGTTCATCATCCCTGGCTTCAAGTTCTTTCATCATGTTCTTGTATTTCCTGAATCATTTTTCAACATGCTATTCTCTAAATATTACAAGATAAAACAGGGGGAATGGTATCATGAGCACTGAGGAAAAATTGTACTTATTTAACCTACTCAATAACTTTTGCAAACAATTGCTTCTGACAAAGGCTTTAGCTTTACCGTTTTCATTCCATAAGTCTTTTGCCTTGTTAGAAGAGGTTAATGATTTACGTTGTATTTAAAACACTAAGTTTCATCAATACTAAATAAATAGTCACAACTGCTTTCTGATTCTGGGCTTCTGAATTATGATTACAATAGTCTTTAATTTTCAGAAAAGTGAAAACATTTTTCTTTTTCCAAAAGAACTTCAAGAAGAACATTTACAGAGTTAAGTATATCGCTAATTTTTAAATAGCTTCTTTGTAATACCTGCTTGTAAACATGGTGGTTGGTGATACTGGACAAGGCTCTAGTTTCCGTAGAAACCAGCATTCACAGAATTGGACAGCCAATGAACACCTGATGATCCTGGAAAAGACAGCCGCACACAGCATCTTGGTTTACACAGTAAAATGGAAAACAATCAATACTCACACATGGAAATTTATGAGCCAGTTTTGCAAACATCAACAATGGCTTGGTACACATCACTGTAGACATCACCTAGAGCCACTCCTGAACATTAGACAATCTTCATGTTAAATATGTCAAATTTATTAATTTATTGAAGTATAAACAACATTTCCTATTTTCTTTAGAACTTTTTAATGTTAAAACTTGCTTGGCTAGTTATCCCTAGTTATGGTGTCCTTCTAAAAGCAGCATGAGTCATCTCTCTAAATGACACATACTGCCCCAGAGACTATGACAATTGGTAGCATTTAACTATGTAATATTTATGAATAACAAATATATTTTAAGTAACACAATAAGATGAATTAAGTTAGTTACAGTAGGGATGAAAAGCTTTGGATTTTAATCTGGGAATACACATGTGCTGAGTATTATTTAGCTATTATTGGTTCTTAAATTTTGGTTTTGTTCTTGATATGAATTTCATCTTTCTTTTTTTCTTCAACTTTTGACCATGTTGTGAAGGATAATTAAATTTGTATTGAATTTTGAGAACCCTGCGGAGACAAGATTTATATCCACCTAGGAAATCTTGGGAGCATGAAGGTTTTACACAAATTCTGTTGCTAGCATGTTAGTAAAGTTGAGAGTTAGCCAAGGAGCATAAATGTAGAAGGTACAAGAGAATGGGGGAGGTGTAGCTTTGTAAAGGCTGAGAAATTAGAATTGTGTAGTCTTTTTTAGAATTTAAGCTAAAATATTTTAAATAAATAAATTTGTGTAGACAAAATTGGGTTGAGAATAGAGGCACCCTAACAACTGATATTTATTTTAAAGTCAGGGATAAAATTCTAATGGTATCCAACTATTGATGACGAATTTAAAGTAGCTATAAAGTCAGATCAGTAGAAAAAAAGAAGCTAAAGTAAAATTGCAGTAAATATCATGCTGGTGTGTGTGTGTGTGTGTGTGTGTGTGTGTGTGTGTGTGTGTGTGTATAATGAGAATGCACTATCAGTAGGATATTTGATAATTAAATAATGCACCAAAAACTAAATACACACAGGGACCAGATTTCCAGAATACTTGAAAACAGGAAAGTTGTGCCAAGTTGTTTCACAGAAACTAACTTGTCAGTACATATTTTCAAAAAAATAAAATGATACACAAGAAACATTTCTATTAGTTGCCAGTAAAGGGTGTCATCATAATACAGCAAGCTGACTATAATAAGATGAGAACCCAGGGTAAGAGCAGAAAGAATCGTGACGAGTGCAACTGTCAGGGTTGGACAGAAGAGCCGTGGTGGTTTGTTTTTCATCTTTGGTTGGTTTAATGCTTTACAAAAACTCTTCATGTCTTTCTGAAGGTATTCTCTCTACATTTCCTCAACTGACAGTTGGGTACTGGTGATTATTTCCACTTGAAAAATACCCTTTCAATCAAAGTACAGCAAAACAAATCAGTGACTGCGATGGACCATTCTCTCAGACAAGTCAGACAGTCTTGACTGAAGTCATTATTGAATGAAAATATAGAAAATTCTTTACACTGTGTTCATGGAAGA
The DNA here is from genome assembly GCA_004025045.1 of Sigmodon hispidus. Taxonomy (NCBI): domain Eukaryota; kingdom Metazoa; phylum Chordata; class Mammalia; order Rodentia; family Cricetidae; genus Sigmodon; species Sigmodon hispidus. The sequence goes on from PVIH01006714.1 coordinate 92,043, forward strand.
CTTGGTGTGTGTTTTCACCCAAAATCACAATAAAAAGTCCAGCAGATATTCACCTTGCTATAAAATAATGACAAAAATTTAGTTATCCCATCCTAATTTGGATTTTGATGTATTTATTTATATACACATACATACCATATATATGTAAAATAAAAATTAATATTGTCTCATTGGAAGAGCTATAGCAGAGGTGTGTGAGTATGTGTACACACACCTGTACATATATGAATATATAAAGTGTTAAAAGTGATAGTTTTAAAAAAGAAAAGCTAAGCTGGAAACCTTCCACTCACAGACAGCAAGACTTATTGTAAAATGACCCGAACTGAGACAATATGATATTGAAACAGGAATAAATGCTATGTGGAACAAAAAGAAGCACTGTAATAAAAAACAAAACAAAACAAACAAACAAAAAAAAAACGGTGTATCTGATTGCCTGAGGTGTGACAAAGATTACCTGGCAGAGGAGGGACCACCATTTTAGTGATGCTAGGTCACTCACTTTCTATAAAGGAGAAGTGTCCACATCAACATTGGAGAGTTCTTCACCTCTCTTTTTACAATCTTACACCAGCATTCTCCAAACTATGCTGAGGCCACCTTTACAACTCATTTCATTTATAGCACAAAGAAGCTCAACTTCTAGGTTTTTGTTTGATTTCTTTGTTTTTTTGTTAGGTGGTGGTTTGTTCTTTTAAGTCAGCGCTGACCAAGATCCAGGGTCTCCTGAGCTCAGAGGGACTCACTGTTTCTCCGACTTGAATGAAAGATGCATCCTGTGTGCATAGCTTGGTCCTGGAAACCTGTGTGGGATGATTTAGGAATGAAGAAACTCCAAAATTATTGGAAAAAATGGCAGATAGACATACAGTAAATTTCCGATCAATTTGGGCTGTGCTTGCTCTGATTGGAGGCACCTGATAAGTGATGGGCCATGCAGGTAACTCGTTTATTATGTACCATACAGTCAGAAGGAGTTAGCTAGCCTTGGTAGGAGGTCTTTGCAGCAGAGGAGGGGGTGTAGTCATCCAAGAAGAAGCTGCAGTTACCTGTTTCTATACACAATGGTCAACCATTCCTAAACACTCCTGCTTGGGCCAGAGCAGGGTTTGTTCTGCTTTTGAGACTCAAACCAGAAGTCTATACCATTTCTATGGGTCTGAGGCATTGGAATCTTGGACATATTTGTGCCCAGGTCAACAGCATACATTCACCAGGACTTCATCCAGTCCCTACAAGGAAAGACATACATCGCTTTGAGTAGAAATAACGTTATCATTTTTCTTTTGGGAGACTCAACTGAAAGAAAATCAGGTGGATGCCAGAGTAGTCAGTCACTAAGCTTCTGGCTGAGGAGAAGGCTGGAACAAGAAATTTGGAAAGAAGGCAAGAAAGGTACTTTCCCAAGTCAGTTATGGCTCTTGAGTTGAGCTGAGAATAATCACAAGAAGAGGTCTGTAATATGTAGGCAACGCCTCCTTTTTTATCTTAAGTATGGCCAAGACAGAGAGAGAGGGAGGCCTCATATAGCACTAAGGGTGAGGCTCTAGTCCATTATTTGACCTTTAGTGAGGAACGATGCAGGAGGGAGTTCCTAGAACTTGCTAACAAAACACAGAAGGGTAGAACTGGCCTCATTTAACCTCAGTTTCCACATAACAACCATTTAGAATTTGGTTTTCCCCTTCTAAGGTGGTATGTCCACATTGAATGTGGTGCCATAGGATGAGGTGTCTCAGGGCTGAGACTCACTTAGAAACACCTTCAGGATTCCAGTCTTTCTCTGGGGGTTCAGAAGGTGCCATGTCTTCTCACACATCCTTCTTAGAGCATGGCCTATCCCAGTTATCTTAAAGTAGTGTAGGTAACAGCATGTGTGTGTGTGTGGGTACTTAGGCTGATAGTTCATCCAGTAGGGAATGGGTGAGTGCAGGCTTTGATGCTAGGCTCCGTCTGTTCAAATATCAGCTCTAACAGCCAGATGTATAACATCTGGAACAAGTTATTGTTTCAGTCCATTCTTTTCAATATAGAGCCAATGATAATATCTACCTCTCTGGGTTTAGAGACATTGAAATGAGTGACTGTATGGAAAGTACCTTGCACACTATCATCTCACACATACTAAATGACCAATAAAAGCTATCTGCTTCTTTTATCACTGTGATGGTTCGGATAAGGTTTGTCCCCCAAAGGCCCATTGCTAGAGACTTAAGCTCCAGTGTGGGAGTTTATAAACGGGGCCTAATGGAAAGTTAGTAAGTTACAAAGTCATGGAGACAACATCCATAGAAGGCAATAAGGGAGGCCTCATGGAACAGGATTAGTGTCTGCAAAACACTGCAAAAAAAAAAAAGTTTCTGGCACCTTCCATTAATAAGTCCCTCTGTGAAAGAGCACAGAATGAACTAATATAACCACTGTCGACTAATATAATGAAAACAAGGCATTTTGTCTCCAGTGGCAAGCCAGGCTGGAAAGATGCTTCGATTTCCCCATCATGCAAGAGAACCCTCTGGTTATGACTAAAGGAGGACAATAACTATAAAGACATTCCCTTATCTTATATATTTAAAAAGATTCCACTGTGGAGCAGACTCAGGTCATCCCCATCTCTGCTGTGTTGGACAGTTTATTACTCTCGAAGGGACACTTGCCTGGAGCCTGGGAGTCTTTGCAGGCTGTCAGCCTGGTATAGGCTTGCTTTCTGTTCCTTCTCCTACTCTACTAAGCATATTCCCCAATATTTCTTCTCTTTAGAGTGATACCCAGAATTCTCCTGCTCCCTTAGTTTCATGTCCATTAGAGGGCCCATCAGCCCTCAGCAACATATAATACCAAACTCTTCCTTACTCACTGACTTCCTTAAAGGAAGAGGATTGCATCCCCATCCCTATTCTATTTTCTAATGGTAGTTAGTCTTAAGGAGTTGCTGATGAAGTGAGGAGAGAATATCATATTCCTGGAGACATAGCTTATGATAATGTTATTGTCATATTGAAATTTTCACTCATTCCTCTAACTAGAATAGAAAGTCCTTGAGAGAAGGAGAATGATGCATTTTTGACTACTGATGTGTGCAGATACCACTGACATTCTGTTCCTACATCCTTGGCATTTACCATTCTGTGTGCAGAAGCCCACGTCTGGATCCCAGCATCTCATATCTTTGCCTTTTAGTTCCCTTTTCAGCCAGAATGTGCTCTGTGAAGTCATGTTTTACCTGTGCTTATGGGAAGTTAGAAATGTTGGAAGACTAACCCTCACCACCCCAAAGTCACTTTGAGCCACCAAGTGCTGGGAAATGGTGAATAAACACTGCAGCCTTTGGTAAGGTGGCACTAAGGTGGGTGTGCTAAACCAACCCCTACATTTCTCAGCAAGATAATTTCCAATGACCCACAGGGTACTTTGATATTTTGTCATTTTATACTTTATTGCCTATCTTTCCTATCAGTGTTTGTAGGTTTACCTTCTCAACAAACTACCAGCATTGAATCACTGAAAGTCAGTATAAAAATTCTACTTATACTGAGGAATTGTAGGGTCGTAGGTTTACCACATCAAGGACCAAGATGAACATAAGGAGCCGCTTTTCAATGAGACCAAACTGGGATGTTCTCCATAGAAGTTATGAGAAAGAAGATAAATATCACAATTATGAATCCTGAAACCCTAGTTAAAAAGAGAAAAGCCCAAGTTAGCTCTAAGGACCAGGAGAACACTGCTGTTAAGTGGGATATATGCGAAGGGGGCAGCTGTGGGTAGGTATAATTCAAACTTTCTGAGCCTTTCCTAATCTACCCATGAAGACATCTTGAGTAAATGTCTCAGTAAAGACCTCTCTGAGTGTGGACTACATTTGCAGGTGGTCAGAGGCACTGATTCCTCCCTATCTAATGGCAGGGCAGCTATGCTGTATCTTCAGAATTCATCCAAGACTCTTGTGACATGGCATATCTGTGACCCAGCCATGAGGAAGGCAGTGTCAGGTAGATTGCTAGAGTTCCTTTACTGGCCCATCCAGCTGAATTAATGAGATCCAGGTTGAGTGAAAGACCCATCAAAGAATGAATTAGAGAGTAAGTAATAGAGGAAAACACCAATCACTGACCTCTGGATAACATACACACACACACACACACACACACACACACGCACGCACGCACGCACGCACGCACACACGCACATGCACACGCACACGCACACGCACACACGCGCGCACACACACAGTATTGCAGAGTTTTAGAATAGACAACCAAAGAGTCACAGAAGTCAGTACTAGTATATCTCAGGGAAGCCCAGAAGAATAAAAACTGATTGACTTACTCAACAAATATTTTTACAACAACTGTTGTAAGTTATTAGAGACTCAAAGATAAGAGGGTGGAGAATGTCTTAAAGGGTGAGAATGAATTATGGTCATTATTCTGTCTTCACCACTTTCCCTAAGTATGAACTATTGGTGAATCATTGCAGAGAAAACACTCCTGTCTCATCCAGTTCCGTTCTATAGGGACAAACATCTTGTGCCCTTAGTGTGTTGTAAATCTTCCTTTGTTACAGAGTACTTGGAAATGCTTCTCTTTTCCCAGGAATGTAGAAGGTCTACCAGCTCACAGACATTTATTATTATCTCTCTCATCCTTGGACTGCCTTCCAGACACCTATCTTCCCTGATGGCTTGTCCAAAAGTCAGAAAAGAGTTGCTGGACATTTCATTAGACCACAAGTGGAAAACACACAAGTTTGTTTTATTTGGACAACATAACCCATGTGTGGTGATGGCAACTACAAAATAAACGAAGCCAAGGTTCTCCCCAGCTATGAAGGACGAGAAACTAAGCCTTGGGGAAAGCTAGGGGTGGGCAGAAGTAATCTAGAAGCATACTACAAAGGTATTAGGAATCTGTAAGCTTGCTGTAAGGAAAGATAGTCTTATAAATTAATTTATTATGGGACTTGGAAGCTGTTGCTCTTTGGAAATTACCCATTTCAGCATCTTGGAAAGTATGACAGAAAATGAAAAGTAGAGAAAGAAAACTAAATTCCCAATTCTTTGCCACATCCTGTGATCCTGTTTATTTGTCTTTCACTCTTTGACCTCAAAGAAAATTACAGAAAAGATAATATTTTATTTGCATATAAAAAGTAGACATTATCCAGCACCCACTTTTTTTCTTACTAATACTACAGGAATTCTGAGAACAGAGAGCTCATTATAGGTTTTAGGGATTTACCAATGATTATGCAATTAACAGATGGACTAATTCAACATTTATTTTTGAACTGACTGGTGGAGGCTGTGAAAGAGCTGAGGCTCAGGGGTGTTTAAAGAGCACTAACCAGATGCAAACTGCAGGGGTGTGTGGAAGGTGGGTGAGGGCAGGGTGAAGCACTTCCAAAGAACAAGCTGATCAGAATGGAGCAGGGGAGACTCAGAGAGAGGAACATGGAGTGCAAGGGCAGTATTTTCCTTGTTGTGTTTGCAGTAAGTCATAATACATCTTCAAAGAGGCTGTTATTATAATTGCTATTGACTTAAGTGATTAAATCAGGAACATATCTAGTCTTAATGAAGAGAACTTGGCTTTCTTCCAATTGAAAGAAAGAAGAAAAAGGCCTGCCTGCACTTCAAACAAACATGGAGATTTTGGAGTCCCTTTCCACCCATAGCCAATGGAAGAGTTATCCTTGTTGAACATAATATACAGTTATTAGCACAACAATGTGATTTTTAGGCATTTAAATATCTATAAAGAGGCAGTATTTTTATGTCTTTTATATAAAACTGACATATATGAAAGGAGAATTTTAAAAGAAACAACAATGCCCATGCCCAGATAAATACTTTATTTCTCTAATTGTTAGCTAATATAAAATTATCTTGGCCTTGGCTGGGCCTACGCAGCTTGAGGAAGCACTGTGCATCTGAGAATAATTGGTCCTGTTGCAGAATCAGACTAATTGGACCAAAAAAAAAAAAAAAAAAAAAAAAAAGTCTTCTTGTTTGAGTATTCAGACTCTTGAAGGTAGAAAATGCAACCAAGCAAGCATTCAAAGGTATTTTTAGAGTTCCTCAGTGTTTAACTTTACATCAGGTTTTCTCTGTAACAAATCTATAACAATTAAATTGAGTTAATTGTTATTCTTAAATCTATATAAGATTTGTGACTTCACTGTAAAAATTAAACTGCTAATTTGTTGAAAGGATCTAAAAAGAAGCATCATTAAGGCAGGGGCTGGTGAATCTTTACTTAAAGGAGTAAATAGTAAACATTTTAAGCTTGCAAGTCTTTAACTTTGTTGGATAGAATGAAAACAGCCACATGGCAGATGTGTGTGCTTGTGTTCCACTAATGTCTTAGTTATCAGAGCAGGCAGCAGTTTCAGTTCAACAACCTCTAAGAAAAATGACATTTTCACCATTAGGATAGTAGTTGTTAGGCCTCATCCAAATAAATAGAAGGGTTCTCTTTATTGTGTTTGATATCTATAACTCAGGGTTGGGACTCGGTATATTGAAATGAGGAGACAAAAGTTACTATAATAAGCAACTGAATTTTTATTTATAAATGTTAAGCATTCCATTTCAACTTTTCGTGTGTGTGTGTGTGTGTGTCTGTGTGTGTATTTAGATGAGGTCTAATATATCCTATGTTTTCTGCTAAAAAATCTTTGGAGCTGAGGATGCCTTTGAACTTCTGGTCACCCTGCCTTCAATTCCCAAGTGCTGGGATTATCATCACAACCCCCTACCCTAGGCTTCATATTGTGTTCAACTGCAGCACACAGCTTCAGTCTTCCTAGGCAAACCCTCCATTGATCTTACTCTGTCCAAAATATGTCAAACAAGTAAAAAGGAGAAAATAACCAAGTAGATATCATACCTTTTGCAAAAATTTCATGATAACATTTGCACATTTGCTTAGCATTATTTTGTAAAGGAGGAAAATATTACATTTCCACACTTTTCTCTCAGTGGAAAGACATTGGCTCATCTTTTGGGGAACCTCTCTTCCCCAATGATATTCTTTAGGATTTTTTTTTTTTTTTTTTTTTTTTGTAATTCTGCCATTTGAGGATTCATGTCTTTAAGCAAACTGCTTTTCGGATGGGCTCTTTTTCATAGTCTGTTTTCTCTCCTTTATCACCTCTATATCAGCACCTTCTGGACCTTTAGCCTTCCATGTTTTCACCCAGTTTTTCTGTTTGGTTTTTCTTTTTAATTTTTATCCTTTGGATCCTTCCAGCAAACAATCTTGAGTAAATTCCAAGTACAGAAAGATCAAGACTAGCCCCAACTCCTGGAACATTGCAAGCTCCAGGTCTAGGATACATCAGTTCTGATTCTGTCACCTGGAAGCCAGTGATTACATTATTGACATTTTCTTCCTACTGTAGGAAGTAGAAGGCTGAGGTTCCACCATTACACCAACATGAAAGCAGTCAAACTACAACATGAACTTGAGTGATAGGAGATGTAGCCCAAGTTGCCTCAGCTGAAGCCATGCTTTAGTGTGTGTACATAGACATACATTTTAAATTTTTTCATTGTCTATACCTAGATTTTTGAGAATCATGTGGATACTGCTGCTGAGTTCGTCGCCATCTTGAGGTATAGGCTTGGCACCTTCTGAGTCAAGCAAGCACAGGCAGAATTTAGCAACTTAGAATTCCACTTTGTTTCGGTTATCCACACTCCTCTCTTTTAATAATGAACTCCACAATCTAGCTGTTTTACCTATGTGTCCTCTGGGTACCTACCCACAATGCTCATAGCAACATTGGACTCCTCCCTGGATATATACAGGTACACGCATGGACAATGAAATAAACTCTTTTTCATTGTGAATTGAATAAGAATGATCCCCATAGACTGATGTGTTTGCTTGCCCCATAGGGAGTGGCACTATTAGGAGGTGTCACCTTATTGGAGGAAGTGTGTCACTGAGGGTGGGCTTTGGGGGTCTCAGATGCTCAAGTCACACTCTGTGTGTCATTCTCTTTGAGCTGCCTGCTAATCCAAATGTAAAACTCTTAGTTACCTCTCCAGGATCATATCTTCCTACAAACTGTCATGCTTCCCTCTGTGATGATGATAATAAACTACATCTCTGAACTGTAAGCCAGCCCCAATAAAATGTTTTCCTTTATAGGAATTACTGTCATGATGTCTCTTCTCAGCAATAGAAACTCTAAGACATCCCCTAACAATATTGGAATCATCATGGATATATTTTTATTCAAATATATCCCCAGTGTATCCAGATATAAAGAATACAAAGGCCAATCTGGAAAGAACTGGTTTTATTACATGTGCAATAAGGCATAATTGTGTCCTCAAAATAAACTTTTGGAATGATCTTTTGTTTCATTTTATGGGGACACATAATTAAGCATGCATATTATTAAAATGAGAATCATTATGGGAAGGGGCATCCACAGTAGAGAAAGTGGATATATGACCTAGTTTGTCTATTAAAATAGAAAGCGAGGAAACTACATCTTTTAATAACTGGCCTTTCCTTCCTTTAGATCCTATAAAAAACCCCATGAGATAACCCAGGGACTTCTGAACCCTCACTCTGTAGCCTACTGTCAGTCTCAACAGTGTATCTCACCCTCTCTAATCTGCTCTCTTTGCTTAGAATAAATTTACCGTGCTTCTTTTGCAAATCTGTGTGAGGTCTTATTTCTATCCTTTGAATAAGAGGCCAAGAACCTAGAAACCCCTGGTCTACACACCAGCCACTTTAACCATTTCATCTCTATGCCTCAGAGATAGGGCCTGGAAAAGTACTTTTCTAGGTGGTTGCTGGGGGCAGAAAAACATTTGAGTGGCATTCTCAGTTCAAGCTCTCCCATTTCAAATGAATTTACATCTTCACAATTGGAGGCTCCTCTGGGTGTGGTCTTGCCCTCAGGGTGTGGTCTATTGTCTTCTGGTCCTGCATCTCTAACAGTCTGTGGCTGCTTTCTCCACATTCACCCTAACTTGCTCACACTCCCTCACCCCAACGTTTTTTCCTGGAAAACTCCACGTTTTTCATATCATGTCCCTCTTTCATTGAAGCACTAAGAACAATAATCCCAACTGGACCACAGCCTTCATGCTGTTTTATCTTGACACTTTCTCTGTCAAGCAACTTAGTTCATTTCTTTTTCATTTAGTCCACTCAGATTTCCAGGACATTGGGCAAAACCCAATTCATGAGGGCCCTATGCCCCATTCCAGACAGAATCCAAGTCTCTTTTGAAACCTCATGACCCTTACTCTCCAAATTTTGGCTGATCTGTTCACTAGCAAATGGATTTGAACTGGCCTGTGATTTTTAAATTTTCAGTTTTAAAAACTCTGGCTCTTGTGATATTCATTAGATACAGTTTGACTCTTGGCCAGGGATGGGAAGATGTGGCTTCACTCTGCTTTCTCAGATACATCCATCAGTAATGTACTGGTTAATTATTCACTGTGCTTTAGTATACCAGTGCATGGTGACTCACTAGGAACATCACTAATGATGTGAATGTTATAAAACATCTGAAAGCAACCTTGGCAGGTTGGTGTCAAGGGGCCCTAGAAAGTCACTCATATCATGTGACCGTGCTCACATGGAGAATGTGGTGGGGGGAGGGGAGCAGCGGAGAGAAGAGGAAGAAGAAAAGAGACAGGAGTCAGGCAGACTGCCTTTTATGAGGGGATGTTGTTCATGTGCAAACAGGCTACAAAGGATGACATAGGACCCTGATGATGTCAGGACCCTGAACAGGTCAAAGTATTACCTGCTTACTATCCAGGTCCCTCCCCAAGGGGCCCAGGTAGATAATGCTTAAATGCTAACAGTGAAGACAACTGAATTCATGTCATAAAATTATCTTTTGTAGTATGGTATGAAGGGGAGTGTAGTAGCTAATAATCAATGTCAGCATGGTGGGATTTAGAACCACTCAGGAGACTTTCCTCTGGCAGACCTATGACATTTTTTTTGTGTATCGCTCTAGGGCTCCATTAGCCTATAGCTCCAAACTTCTCCATATTACTCTGGAAAACTAAGTTTCCAAGTCATGCTGTCAGATTTTTGGCAATGATGGTTTACTTCTCCTTGGTAATTTTCAGTGTTAATTACTTTTCTCACTGTTATGACCAAATCCCGACAAGAAACAACTGAAGGGAAGAGGTAACTTGTTTTGATCACAGTTCACAGAGTTAAACACTGTTCCATGAGTGGCTCACAGCCATAGTGACTGGGACATGCGCACTTCTGGGTTGATCAGGGAGCAATGAGATGGGGCATGCTAGCATTCAGTGAGCTTTCTTCTCTTCTGTGTTTTCCTGGGTCTGCCTTCCTCAGCTAACCTCCCTGAAATGTCCTCATAGACATCCAGAGGAATGTCTCCTAAGTAGTTCTAAATCCAGCCATACCAACACTGATTATTAACTACCACACTCCCCTTTCACATCATCCCACAAAAATTAGTTTCGTGATGTGAATCCAATTATCTCCACATCATTAGGGCTCCTCCTAGAGAGCCACCATGCACTGAAATGCTAAGCCTCACTGAATATATTGACCAGTAAATGTATCAGAGAAAGCAAGAATACAGCCAGCCCCACCCCCATTCCTTGCCAAAAGTTAACATTATCTAATAAATATCCCGCGTCAAAAAAAAAAAAAAAAAAAAAAAACCAACCTAAAAACTTAAAACACACACACCAGTTTATATCCATTTGCTAGTAGATCTGCAAGCATTTGTTTGTGTGTTTCTGGCATGAGAAAGCATAATATCAGCATGGGAAACTCAGGTAAAGCATAATCTCAGCATGGGAAACTCAGGTCAACACCTCTCTGGCAAACAGACTGATCAATCCTCACTTGTGAAAAAAAAAAATCAGTCTCCGTCCTTAGGTCATGAACTTCTTTCTTTCTCTTAATCTCCTTCTTTTGAACTTTATTGATCATTGAGATCTGTGTTTAATGCAGAAAGGGTAGCTCTCCAAATGCTCTTTTAGTGAATGAATTTACTCTAAATAGGAAAGAGTCGATTGGTGAATAACAGATCACTTTGATCTGGCATAGAGAAGATACTTTCTTATTTATTTCTTCTGTAGTTCTTTTATTCCTTTCCACTGAAATATATCTTATCGGACACTATAAAAAGGCTTTCCAGCTCTGCGCCATCAGGAGGTTACAGAGGTGAGTGGTTTATCAGTTCAGATGCATTCATTTACTTCCTAGCTGTTTTCTCTAAGTGCTTCCTGATCCATTTCCCGCAAGCGACTTCACCCTTTCTCTTGATACCCCAAACTCAAATTCTAACTCCATAAAACAGCATTGGCATACAGAGAAATTTGGGCTTGGTCTTAACACAATGCTATGGAATGAACAAATCTGTGGAACAACTCATCAGAAGGGGACAGATCATATAAAATGAACTAAGAAAACTAGATGTTGTTTTCTAATTTATTCCTGAACCTGAAGAATTGCATAGTTTTTTTTTTAAATGCCTTTAAGAATGTGCCCCAGTCAATAAGGTTACACTCAACATTTCCTCAGAGTTAGTTTCCCCTCAGAACAAAGGGCCACTCTCCACTAGTCACAGATTTCTTCCAGTAATCTCCCTTCTGAAAAAGTCATCAGCGTTGATGGTTTTGCTTTCTCAAATGTGGATTTGTAATAAAATAAACCAACATGGATCACAAATATATACCTAAGACAGTGAGAAATTACAAAGTGAGAAAATTCATTTGGTATTTATTTACTCTGGCCAGCTGGGTTTATGAACTTCAAGCACCAAGAGAGAATATATCACATTTAGCATTCAATTGGGAGAGAAATGGCCACAGGAAATGACAATGGCTTCCCTGCCACCTGCAATTCTGTTTAAGGGTTAGGATTAGAACTGTCCTCAGACAGATGGGCTGCTAAGCGATGTCATCAGGCAGGGCACTGTTGAAATAGCAGGGCAGTGTGTTCCATTAAGCAGGGAACTCTTAAACTCACAAAACTGTCACTTATGACTTTTTGAGAAAAAATTAATCTCACACTTAGCTAAAACATTGTGTTGGAGATGTGACACTTTTTTTCTGAGTCTGGTCCAAGCCATAGAAATTAAAAAAAGAAATTCTTGTATCCGAAAGACACTGCAGCATATGTGTGTGTGTGTGTATGTATATTATATATATATATATTAAATAAAATTTGACATAATTATTGTATTTACTGGTCCTGGTAGGCATGACTAATATTTTTAATCAATTTTCACTGCTAGCCAGAAACATACACAATAGATGTTGGGTAACTCTGGGATCAGTTTGCTTTTTACTATTTATTAAAAAAATAGTAAAAGAATAAATTAACATAAGAACTAAGAATTTTATGTTCCAACTCATGTTTTCTTTAGGATTATGATATCACTAATGAAAACATTTGTTTATGAAGCACAAAGTCTGTTACCTTAAATTTTCATATGAGAAATGCATGCATTAATGTTTTGTAATTTTCTCATTGGTGTACATTAGTTACACAAAATAGTGCATTTTATAATTTCAAATGTGCAGAAAATACACTTAGGTCATACTCCTCTACCTGCTCTCCCCCAACTCTTCCTAATCTCCTTCTCATTCCCATAATCCCCTTCTACTGATTTTTGTTGTTCTATAGTTACATATGAGATATTAATGACTTGATTTCATTCTTCTTTATGACTGAGTAATACACCATTAAATGTATGTACTACGAGTTCTTTAGCTGTTTAACTGGTAATAATTGCACCTCTTAGCTATAGTGAATTGCACCACAGTAGGCACAGGTGTGCAGACTTATCTACAGGGTTCTGACTTAGGTTCCTTTGGGTGTGTTTTAGGTTTGAAGGGATCCTTTATTTGATTTACATGTGGCTACACAAAACAAGTATTCTTTTTTCCCTTATATCTTTGCCAGTGTTTGCTGTTTGTGTGTGTGTGTGTGTGTGTGTATGTGAATATAATTTGATTAGTGTAGGTTTCTAGAGCATATACAAAATATCACTACAGACTCACCTTTCTCTTATACTAAAGAATGTTGAAATTTTTTACCAAATATTACTGGGCATTTATATTTCTCCTTTTGTAAGTATCTATCCAATTCATTTGCTCATTATTTATCAGATAGTTTGTTTGGGGCATTTAATTTTTAATATTTTTTCAATATTAGTTCCTTGTCTATTTTACTCCTTATGAATTTTAAATTTTTATAAAAATTTTTGTCATTGGAACTTTTTATAGGAATTATGTTGAATCTGTAGATCACTTTTGGTGATATGGAAATCTAAAACTTTGAATTCTTCTGGTCAGTGAACATAGAAAGTCTTTCCATTTTCTGCAGACTTCGGTTTCTTCCTTCTATATTTTGTAGTTTTCATTGTAGAATCATTTAATCTCCTTGGCTGAATTTCTTCCTGGGTATTTGGTTGTTCATGTTTTTGGTTGTTATGAATGAGATTTCTTTCTTAGCATGTTCACTATTGGTAACAGATACATTACTTGTGTTTTGTTTGATGACTTTCTAACCTTTGCATTGCTGAATGAGGTTTTTTTTTGCTATATCTTAGAGTCTTTTAGTAAAAATCTTTAAAGACTGTCTAGTGAGGCTGTGAATGAAGCTTCTAATATTTCACAACAAACTTCTGCCCTGATTTTCAGGTTTTTACCATTCTTTACCTGCTCTTCTGCAACGTTTCCAGAATCTTAGGCACAGAAGGGTTTTGTAGATGTATCCACTGGGACTGGACTCACAACTCTACATTTTGATTGGTTATGGTTTTCTGTAATGGTTTCCACATGTTGCAAAAAGAAGCCCTGAAGGCATACATACAATAACCTTATATGAGCAGAACAGGCTATATTTAGGAATATATATGTATATGTGTATACTGTATATATATATATATGCATACAGTAACAATTAGTGAAAAAAGCGGCCATAAATTTGAAGGAGAGCAAGGAAAGGTATATATTAGAATTTGGAGAGAGGAAATGGAACAGACAAGTTTTGTATACTATAATCTCAGAAAAATATTTTAAAATAAAGACTGTCAAGTGTAAGATCATATCATCTGTAAATGGGGTAACTGGACTGCTTACTTTACTTTTTGAATGTTTTTATTTCTTTCTTTTGTTTTATTCTGGCTAAGATCTCATGTCTTATATTGAATGAGAGGGATGAGAGTGGACATGCTTGTTTCATTCATGATTTATAGGCAATGCTGTTGGGTTTTCCCTATTTGGTATAATGTTGCTTATAAGGTTGTCCCTGAGTCAGGGTCCTCTAGAGAAACAGTCAATGGAATAAATATATATTATGAATGTGATTAATCAGATTGGTTTACATGATAGGGACTAGATTGTCTCATAATAACCACTTGTGTACTCGAGAGAGACTGAGTACCCTAGAGCAGCTCAATCTGTGAAGCTGGATGTCTCAGGAGTCCCAGTGTGGTACTGAAGGCCTGGAGGCTTTCCAAAGAGCCACTGGTATTTAGGATACATTGGAAGACTGAAGAACCTTGCTTTCAATGTCAGAAAGAGATGTTGGTAGCAGCAACAGCAGCAGCAACAGCAAGACACATGTAATCATCAGCAAAAGGACAGACACGAAAAGCAACAATACTTGCCTCCTCAAACTTCTTGATATCTGGGCTGCCACCAAACAGTGCTTCCCTTTGTTCAGGGTGGGTCTTCTCCCTTTAATTAAAATGCCCCAACACATCTATCTAAAGACAATGTTCCATGGACAATCATGATTAACCATCATGAATTGCCATATAGTCCTCATTAAGATGTGAGGTTTTCCTTATAGTCTTTTTCTTCTTGGGACTTTTATCATGAAAGGTTATTGAATTTTTTTCACAGGCCTTTTTCTTATTTATTGAGTTAATCATGTAATTTTTGTGTATAATTTTTTGCATGATATCTCATTTAGTCACTTGTGAACCACCCTTGTGTAAATAAAATTAACTCGAGCATAGAGAATCTTTTTTAAATACGCTGCTGAATTCAGTTACCAAGTATTTTATTAACAACATTGATGTGTGTTGTTGTATATTTTGACTGCATTCTGACACTTCCGAGACTGAAAATAAAGTTTAGTTTGAATCAGAGGGCAAAGCTAGCTACTAGCTGACCAAAATTAGCCATAGAGGTTTTAGAGGGCTGAGCACATATAGAGAGATGCAGGACATAGTAGGAAGGGGCTTGGAAAGATACTTGGCCTTTTGGTTTGAGGAAAGAGAGAGGAGATCACTGATTGCTTCTCTGCCACTTCTCAGACGAATAAAGTTCTTACTCTCAAGATTTTATTGATAAAGGAGTGGCATGGAATCATGAGGCAGCTGCTCCTCCCACCAGTCACCATCATGGCTGGTTTTCCCTCCCCCCACCTACACACTTCACCAGAGTCTAGGGCTTCCCTGTTGCAGCCTTTCCACAGCAGTCTCCAGCTGCCTCCCCGAGCGATTGGACCACAAGCACCACCAGAGTTAGCCACCCACGCACCACAGGTTGACTCTGTCATTCAGGGGGCCCCTGGGTAAGAATTCCTGGCACACAGCAGCTATGTAGTGAACATGCTAGTCCAACAACCTGACATCACACAGGCAGAACACAGCCCACATCCGGTACCAAGGGCACGCCCCTGGGCGTGGCTATGAAAATCTGTGCCCATTTGTTCTCTTATGAGGAGAAGCCACACGGAAAGTCATTCTTTTCTTTCCTCCTGCTCCTCTTCTCTTGCACCCTTCTGGCAATAAACTCTAGTGTGGCAGCTGGTAGTGTGTCTGTTCTCATGTGTGAAACCAACGCCCTGTACCCTCAATTCCAACCACATGGGTTTTTTCCTCATAACCCCTTTGCCTGCTTCACAGGAGACGCCCTCCCTCCGTTCCTTCCTCCCTCCTCCTCCTCCTCCTTCTCT